>VZTV01079247.1:18749-53556 GCA_013400875.1 Anhinga rufa
CATTTTAATTTAAACTTTTTTTTTTTACTACAGAACTCTTCCACTAATTTAAACCTGAGGCAGGAGGTACTATTGTGCTTGGCCTCTTAGAAATCAGTCACACAAAAGGGAGCACTAAAAAGTGAGACGAGGTTGGTAAGGGTTTCTTCAAACATTACCTCAAGGAAACAAACTAAACCATCTTTTTGGCAGGACTGCTCCACACCGATAGCAAGCCTGCACACCCAAAAGTTTTTGTAAGCTCCTTTCTACTACCAGCCACTCCCTAAAAACTTAAGGATTAGCTAATTAAGAACATCACAGAGTATTTACTTCATACCCAAGTCATTTCGATCAGTTACCAGCACCCCTGAAGAACGAGGTGCTGTGATGGATGCCATTCGTTTCACGCCATGCACCACAGGTTCAGGGTTCCTACCTGTCATCTGGATGACAAACACCCTCTCCACCTCCAGCTGCAACGCGGCGTGCTGAGCTGCCACTCTCCCCATTTACTGTGAGAGCCCTGATGTACAGCCACAATCTGCTGGCACTGTCCTCCAGCTTCTCAAGACACAGCAGCCACAGCTCCTTAATTAACAACGCAGCCGGAGAAGAAGAGAAATGGTTTGCTGTTAACAGCTTGCTGGTTAGAACAGCAGTTCCCAACCAGCAATGCTTGGAGCAGGGCACAGATCACGCTAATAAATTCTTTCAGGCTTATTAGCTGGGCCTCACGCAGGAGACAGCACAGCCACAAGGAGCTCTTACTCACTCTTCAAGACACATCTACTCTTCAAGCCACTGCTGTCGCTCCCTGCTGCAGCACCAGCCCTTCTCACCACACTCCCTCGGAACTGATGGAGCTCTGGAGAGAGAGTCATAAAACAAATGGACAGCCCCAGCATGGGATTAAAAAAAAAACCCAAAAAACCAAAAAGCAAAGGGGGAAAGAAAACAGGGGCTGGGTTGGGGCTAGCTAGACATCAGGACCACTGGTAAAACCATTTGCCAGGAAGCCAGAGCCTGGAGTCCTGCATAGTCTCTGCTTGTAGCACTCAAGCAAACAGCTCCTACCTTTCTGATGAACACCCACCCTAGCACGTTACGTGGTTGCAGCGTAGACCCTCTCTACTGTTCAGATCTTATCAGTGAGGTAGCCTACCGAGGATCCAATAGAAGGAAATCGCTGCATCTTCTGAAGTTGGCATTGAGAAGTTTAATCACTAGCCAAAATGCGTTGCCATGAACAGGCATCAGAAAACACGTTCCACTTCTTAGGGAACTGAGCGAGACAGATGGGTAGTAATGTGACAACGGGAAGTTCACCATCAGCAACATGACACTAAAGGGAATGCCAAACTAACTACTCTGTGCCTGATAATTATCGGTTCATCCACGAAAGGAAGCTGAGAGCTTCTCTGGACCATCTGATGTGCAGCAATGGTCTCTGCTGGTCACTGAGATAAAAAGCAAATAGAAAGAATAATCTTTGTTACTACACTTGTTATCACTTCAATTCTTTAACTGTCACATCTTGCCAAGTCCAAAGAAAACCCTAACTTAGTCACAGATTGCAGTATTGAGGGAGCGTTCACACAGAGGTAGTTGACTTTGTTGGGTTGAAAGCTGGACTTGATGGAAAAGATCTAGAGATTTTTTCCAATCTTGATGAGTCTATGATTCTATGAACTCGTCAGACAAAATCCAACATGAGTCTAAAGACCAGTCTCCTGATGGGGGGGAAAAAAGAAAAAAAAAAAGGCTCTTGACAGTCCACACTAAACAAGTCCAAACGGGAATTTACCAAAGGACTGTCCAAACCACAGTCTGAAATAGTAGACGGTGTCCTTTATCCAACCACTTCTCCTTCTATTTTAGTCTCCCTCAGCAGTTTGTAAGCCTCTGTTTAGGTCAGCACGACAGCTTATTGCTTATCCCCCTCTGCTTTCCTAGATTACACATCAGATGTCAGAAGCTTTCCTCGTCGGTTTAGGGTTGACTTTTTAGTACGTGGCTACTACACATTACGAGAGGCAAGGTAGAAGCGCAACACGAGGGCCCTGAAAGACAGAACGCATTTCTCCGCGCACACACCACCCTTCAGACTCCCTGGAAACTTGGATGAACCCAAGAGCAAAAGATAATAAACGTGCTATTGAGGGAAGTTATTTTGGGGGAAAAAAACCGCTATAAGCGTGGCGGTTTTGACGCCAGAAGACGCACTGCCACTGCATGCAAGAGGACGCCCGAGCTCAGACGTACCACAGGCAGCACCGTGGTCTGCAGGGAGAAGAAGCAAGCCTCTCTCCCCCGCTCACAGCACCCCGCCCGCCCNGCGCCCCCGCGCTCACCTTCTCGCAGAGGCTGCGGACCTGGCTCTCGCTCAGCTGCCGGCACTCGTTCAGCTGCTCGATCCACTGGTCCAGCTCCTTGGCGAAACCCTTCTCCTCCATGGCGGCGGTGCTGCCCGCCGCGCTGGGGCCGGGCAGGGCCCCGCCGCGATCGGGGCCCGCGAAAGCCCGGGCCCGTTTAACGGTAACGGCGCAACAACCGGGAGGCGAGGCCTGCTCCGCGCCGCGTAATGGCGGCCCGCCTCCCCCCTACACACACCCCTTCCCGCTCTGCGCACTTCCGGCCACACCCCCCCGCACTTCCGGGCCACGCCCCGCCCCCTCGGCCGTAACGGTCGCCGCCTTCTGTCAGGGGGCTGCCGCTACCGGCCCCGGCCCCGCTGCGGTGGCGGGTCCCACGCTCCCCTCACGGCCCCGCGGCGGGTCGCGGGGAGCGGGGTGCGAGGCAGCCCGGGCCGCGTCCCCCCAGGGTGGCCGTAGGGCCCTAACGGGCACGGCGGGCCGCCCACTGTCATCCCCCCGCTTCGGGGTTTAAGGGGACTTGGCGGGTGGTAAAGCCCGGCTCCTCACGGCGCGGGGGGACCGATGTCCTCACGGGTCTCTTACCCCTCTCCGTGGCCCGGAGTTGTGTGAGGGGAAGAGGCGAGCTCCTTCTCAGGACAGCCGCTGACCCTGTCTCTATCCTTTCCACACTACCTCTGACTTGGCAGGCTGCTTCTGCTTTCATTCAGGTTTACGCACATATTTACGACCCACATCATCTCGCAGCTGCTGTGTGACAGGAGATGGTCGCTCTATTCCACCCTTGAACACCTTTCAGTACACAGGGAAATAAATAATGGAAATTAGGTGCAGCTTTCACCCTGTGGGAGGCCCACGCGCAGCACATGCGTGGTTTTTAAGACGCGCCGAAATCCTAAAATAGGGAACCCCTGTGCTGCCGGGGTGGTTGTGGTCTGCCCAGGCACCTCTGGGGAGGAAAATATATCAGTGGGGCGGAGGGAAGCACCCCTTGGGTTGAAGCAGGCTGGGACGGCATCCAGGCTTCGCTGCCCAACTCAAATTCAGGTTTCTACCCAAGGCCAGGGCTTTCAAGGATCCACCGATTTGTGCGAGGGCACTGATCGGACTTTAAAGTCGTGGCAATGTTTTGGGGGAATTTTTCTTGTTTTTTTTTTCATAGAATCACTAAGGTTGGAAAAGACCTCTAGGATCAAGTCCAACCGCCAACCCAACACCCTGAGGCCGCCTAAACCATGTCCCGAAACCATGTCTGTACAGTGTTTGAACACCCCCAGGGATGGTGACTCCACCACCTCTCTGGGCAGCCTGTGCCAGTGCCTGACCGCTCTTCTAGTAAAGACATTTTTCCTAATATCCAATCTAAACCTCCCCTGGCACAGCTTGAGGCCATTTCCTCTCATCCTATCACTAGTAACTTGGGAGAAGAGACCAACACCCACCTCACTACAACTTCCTTTCCTTCTACCGTGACTTTTAAGACGCCAGCTCTGTTCTTTGCAGCAGGCTGCTGCCACGGTGCCAGACGTGGCAGGGATCGGCAGAGGCTGTGCTTCCTCCAAGGCTGCAGCCGGCACCTGTGATCGCCGCTGCATGACTCAGTTTAGGGAGAGCTTGCTGCGAGGTGGGCTACCCAGGGAGGACCCTGACACCGGACACGCTCCCTGCCTGACACAAGCTGGTCCATTTTCTAAGAAAAATGAAACATAATTATAAGCTTTTGCACCCACTCTGGGTGTCAAGACCCAAGCGTTGGCAGCAGGACTGTTGTTCTTCTGGGAACGTAGTAACAATACCTGTCTTTCTTCAGTTGTTTCAGTAATATGTATTATTAATTCACTTCACCATCTTCATTTGATCTGCTGCAAGTTTGACTTGCTTTACTGTCTCCTCTATACCAGAATGTAACAGTAATGTATAGCGATAATGATGTAATAACTCTGGTTATTGCTAAGGTCCGGAGTACGGGGTATGCTTGAGTTCTGAGTGCCTGGCCCAGGCAGCGAGGACTGGGATATTAGGAGATCACCAGTGGGAAACTTTCACAGTGGGAAACTTTTCTGGGATTTTTAGCAGCATAAGATAAGTGAAGTCCCTGCAGTGGGTTTTATTCATGTTGGATGGAAAAGCTGAGCATCACTTGGGCTGTGCGGGTGTTCTTCTGCCAGGAACGCCAAAGCTGGCCACAGCTTCCTTAATCCCCGCTGGGTAAAGCAGCTGGACTTGTGGACTTCACCCTGAGGCGCAGGGGAAAATTAAAAGGTTCAAAACATCACATCCCTGAAGCAAACTTTCTGACTAAAAATGCATTTAGCAAAGTAAAAGGGAGCAATATATATATAAAAAATACAATTCTGTCGCTATGCTTAAAGATTGCCCACCGTCTGCCATTTCAGTACCCAGAAAAGACACCTGCCAGGAACCATTTGCGTACACCCGGATGTTTTATTTGCTCATTTGTTTCCAGCAGGTTATTTTCAACCAAACTGCCCGTGTTCATGGCGCTGCAGCAGAGAACTTAACAGCCCCGGAATAAGGCAAAACCTCCGGCGTGGTGGTGGACAATAAATCTTTCCACCCAAGAGCTTCCCATGGACAGCATGTGCCACATGCCTTCAAGAGCATAAGGGAGACGACACCCACTGTAAAAATCATCCCGTGGCTTGTCTAAAATGAACAAAAAATGCACGCCTGGGACTCAGGAGGTTATGATGCAGCATTAAAACAAACACTGAGTGGCTTTTTTGCATGTCTTTAAAATTTTTAAGGTTTCCTCATTGTTTAATGCAAGGAAACAAAATCGGAAAGAAAGCCGTGCGTTAACATGGAAGTCTCACATCACTCCTGCTTGGAGAAATACCACGTACCCCGAGGCTTGCTGCAAAATTGGAGAACAGCATTAACTACCTGTTAGCAAGCTAGTTAAGCTAGTTAATTATGTACTTGCTAATCCTAAGTTTTAGACTGGAAACAACTATCAGGTAACTACTTGCCAACCCCTTTCTAACCCTGTATATGAAGACATACGTTTGTATATCCACATACGCATACACCTTGGTGGTAAGTTTCTGTTTACTGATTCCTTACCACCATTAAAATATTTAATAGGGAAAGCCTAAGTGGAAAGCTTGAGTAGATATATTTCTCTTGGCTCCGTATCAGGAACTAAAGAGGTTTCTTAGGTATCGATCCGAGATGGCGGGTCCTCTCCCTGGTGTCAGTGAAGGACTGGCAAAACCTTGCACCTATGGCTGTTGCAGCCTGAACCAGGACCGTCCTCGGATCAACCTGACATGGTTTATTGGAAGAGCGAGCTCTGAGGTAGAGGCACGGATTTCCCTGCAAAGGAGTGGCAGGGACCGAGCTTGCCAAACTGTTCGCCAGGCAGCAACTGGGGCGGATGTTCAGCAGACTCCCTGGCAGGGAAAATTGAAAAGCCTCGCCGAGAGAAAATTAATGAAGGCAGGAGCCTGCGGCGCTACGCTCCGATCTGGATGTTGGCTGCGAGCCTGGTGGAGAGAAAAAAACCCGCTCGGGCGTGCTGCGGGCACCCCACAGCACATCCTCCGCCATGCAAAAACCGAGGGGGTGTTGTAAATTTGGAGTGTACCTGCGGGGTCCCCTCCGGATCACACTCTCATCACTGCTGGCCAAGTCCTCCAAGGTCCCAGGGCAGGCTGAGAGGAAGGATGCAGTTAAGGAACAGGAGTCAGGATGCACAGCTTGCCCTGGATGTGGCTTTGCTGCGATGGTTGAAGCGTGTGAAGCCGTGTGGAAGACAGTGTGCATCTCTGCTCCCTGCTGGGCAAGAGAGTTTGAGGTTGCACACCGAGGTCTGAGACTCACCGATGCCTCCTCAGCCGCCAGGCGGGTCAGCTGCCATGGTCCCCCTTATTTCACAGCGGTGAATTTTCCTCCAATTCCTCAGCATTTGGTGGAGGGGCAGCGAGAGGACCAAGCGCCCTTCCCTGGCATGGAAAAGCTTCCTGTGCTCAATGGTCATCATTCTCACAATATGAGCCATTTTACCCAAGTCTTTCCTGGCAGCCGACTCTAAACACCCAAGCAATTTCAAAAACAGTTGTGATAGTTGGCTACTGGAGATGGCCAACGCAACTGTTCTTCCCAAGGTCTCTCTCGAATGATCTTTCAGTAATGAGAAGGAAGCTATTTGCTCCTCGCAGTGCAATAACTCGGGGAGAACTGATAAATCAAACCACAATAAAGCACCGAAATCTTTCTGCCCCTACTTTTTTAGCTATTGAATTATTTAGGAAGCGAACCATTTCACACAACTACCTCAACATGGGTCTCAACAGCTTCGGGCTTTAGGATTGCAGTACTAAGGCTGCCTTTCTTCACCGTGCCCAGTGTGTTCTCATCGGCGATCAAAAGGGTGCTCACACCTTCCTCCTGCAAAATCTGAAAATACTTTTTCAGGGTCTCAAAATGCTCCCTACATCTCACCATTCGCATCTGCATCTTCCCAAGATCTGCAGGGTGGGCTTCTTCCAGTGTTTTTCCCAGGCAGCAAATATCGGGATGTGAAATGGGGATTTTCTTGGGCACGGCTTTCATAACAACTCAACACCAGTGTTTCTTATCCACCCTGCTATGGGGTTTTCCAGTTTTAAGTTGACAGACCTCACTGGGCTTGGACAGGGCCTCCTGGTCGAGTTCAAAGAGAAGCCAGCTCTTTTCCTCCTCAGCAGCCTTTTCAAGACATCCTTCTATCTTTCCCAATAAGGCTTTTAGCTGCCTCAAAAAATATACGCTCAGGGCCAAAGTACGATGCCCTTGGGGCCATGGATGCACAAGTCTTGGTGAAGGCTGTGTTTGTAGAGAACATCTCCATTAGGAGCCAGGGCGGTCGGCAGCTCTGGCCTCTGATTTTTGGGGGGGCACCAGGCTCCCACCTCCCCATCCAGAAACAGGGGGTTTCCTGGGTTGCTGGGTTGCTTTTCTCTCCTTTTTCGGTGTTGTTCGCCCACAGATTCCCCTGGGTGACAGCCCGCGGCCCCGGTGCTTTCCAGCGTTTAGCGAGCAGATTTTCCACCACTTTCTCTAATAATTTCAGCGCTAAAACCTTCTGAAAAGGCAATGCTGGTGAAAGCAGCATAAAACGCCACGAAAAAATAAATGCTGGCTCTGTAACATTAAACCGCTCATTGGGTACCCTTGCTTTCTTATTTTTGTGGTTTTTTCACTGAAACTTGGTCTTTTAGGGTGTGATACAAAATGCAAGGGAACCCAAATGAGAAATAATTACTTACTGCCACCACTGCCTATGGAAGGCATTGCCTGGGCTTATCCACTGCTTCCCATGAGTGGTGTATTCCTAACAGTACACCTGCATTTTAGAGAGGAAAAAAACCCACATGGTGAAAAGAATAAATAAATCAGTAAAGTCCTTCTGTCAGCAGCTGAAGGTGCACGAACCGGGATGTGTCCTCAGACTAGAGTCACCACGCAGCTTCTAGTAGCCGTCCTCACCTTAGGGAATAAAACCGCACCCTCACCCCATGCTGCATGGGCACCCTGGGGCCCCTCACATGCCACCATGGGGCACCTCATTCTCCCCTGTGCCCCTTCCATCTCCACAAGCACCCCAGGCCCCTGCACCCCATGACGGGGCACCCCGTACCCCCGACACTTACCCTCACCCTGTGTCCCACCTGGATCTGTCTCAACCCCGCAAGCACCCGCACACCCCCCTGCACTGTAACAGCACTATCCCAGGCCCCATCACCCACCCCCCCCGTCACCCCGCACCTCTTCTGCAGCACCCGCCGAGCCCCGGCGCTTTCGTGACAGCGATGGCACGGCCATCGTGGGAGAGGCAGCGCCAGCAGAGCAGCCCTGGGGAAGGGTGCAGCCACCAAAAATCAGCTGGGGAAGCACATCTGCATCATTTGGGGTGATGCACCGATGCTCAGCACTGCTGGGGACTGAGCAGAGCCTGCCGCACCCTGATTTGAGACTAAAAGGTGACAAAGGAGCGTTTAGGGGTGCAGACACCGTGTTTTTGCTGAGGATGGAAGGCAGACGTACCTGACCGCACCTTCCACAAAGCCAGGCTTCTTGTTCCCAGCTTCTCCCCACGGGATTCATCTCTGCTCCCTCTGTCCCGTGCCAACATTCATCGCCATAGGCAGCGCTGCTCGTACTGTGAGGAGCAGCAGGAAACATCTACAAAACCTTGATAAACTGGGAAAAAAAGCCGGAGAGAGGTCAGAGGGGAGGAAAGAGGCAAAGAGGGGGGACAGTGCCTAGAGAGGAGAATAAATCACTGAAAACAGACTCTGTGGCCATAACAGATGCACAGGGACAGTTTCTGATAGGAAAGAAGGGTGACAGCTCATGCCCTCACACGAGCTCCCCTGAAACATTCCCCTTAGATACAGACAGGTCTTTAAGGGAATATAAAATGCCCTCCCACAACAGCCTGCAATATTTTTAATCCAAAACCAGCTTATTTTGGGGGGGAAAAACCCTCAAAAGCTTAAAGTGTTGCGACAGGTTTTGTTTCCAAATGCATGCCAGTCTGGAACATTTGCTTATTCCTTTTATTGAACCTGCTGGCTGATTTGATTATGTCCCTGGAAACGCATGTGCAAATCAGTTTTCCAGCCTTTTGAGGGCACTGCCTTCCACCACGACGTCTCCAGCGACAGATGCCAACTTCCCGCTAACGCAATACACTGCAATACCTAACCGGTGTTAGATGCCGATGCAAGAATTTAATCTCTTAAATTAAGTGGGCTGAAGCACGGCCGTTCCTCTGTCGCGCACTTACCGGATAGAAGGGTCTGATGATGAAAGACTGGAAAAAAAAATGATGTCAAATTGAAAAGCCCCAGGGAGATGAATGTGAGATAACCGAGAGAGAAACATTTACAGTCTGAGTCTCGGCTGAAATGATATCCCCTCCCGGGCAGACAGATCTCCTTCTTGCCTTCATGGGAAGCACCCAAAGGAGAGCCACCATGCAGGCACCTTGGAGTGGTGATAAATCCCGTTATAAGAATCAGAGCAGACAGTTAAGACTACACAAGTAAGCAAATTTATTTTAAGACAGAACAAATATCGTGGCAAACAACAATATGCAAATTCAGTTGAGAACAGGGGTAAATATCAGACTTTGTTTTCAAATCGATATAAAATATAGTCAGATTTCATTTTGTCCAAAAAGCAGCTCGCGTCGGGGTGGGGGGTTGGGAGGGGATGGGTCTGTTCACGCCATCCAAGGTGTGCATCACCTGCAAAACCTCAGGCTCGGGAGGCGGCTCCTCTGCCAGCGGAGATGAGCGATGCCGGGAGGAGATGGAGGTGCCTTTGGGAGCTCCGGCTCCCCTTGACTCCAATTTTCTGCCTCTGTTCTCATAAAAGCCAATTCTTGCTACAAAGCAAGGAGCAGGTTCATCCCCTCTGAGACCCTCAGCGCCCACCTACCACCTACGTATGGACGGGGCAGTCATGGGGATGCCGGCTTCTTTTTAGGGTCAGGCATCTTTGAAGGCACCTGCACCTCCTCTTCCTGGCTGGCTCCTGATGGATCAACCTCCCGCAGCTGAGCCTGAAAAGCCAGCGAGAGAGCAGCTTACCTCAGTTGCCAGAGGAGCTGCCGCGGCGTGAACAGGACGAAATCCCCTCCCGGCGCAAAGGTGCTGGCGTGCTGCTTTCTAGAAAAGCCATCCCAAATAAAAGCAGACATAGAAAACATTAGATTGTCAATGATGCTTTGAAACAAATTCAAGTTTATAATTTATTTTTTTTTTTTTTAGTGAGCGTGTGTGTGTGTGTCGACTTCATACAAACAGACAAGAAAGACGTTGTGAACTTCAAGCTCTGGATCGGCATGTCGTCAGTTAGCATCCGCAGAAGCACCATCGGATACGGAAGAGTTAGCACCAGAGAGTTTGGAGGACCTAACTGATAACATGCGTCATTTGGAAAATCTGGGGACAGGTTAGGAATGGGCGGTGGGGAGACATGGTACAGTCCATTAGAAACAATACAAGGCAATTCATGAGTTTTCATACAGTACAATACAGTCACTGATCAATTAACCCTTTCAGTACAGTACATGACAAGTAACACTTTGCACCCTGTTAGCACTAGGAAAGGAGGCTTTGGGCCGGAGGAAGGTGGCTGGTAGTTTAACCCTTCTGCCTTTTCATTCAGGGTCTGTGGGTTGCTTCGGCTGCTTTTCAGACGCGTGTCTGTCCCACCCCAGCTCAGACAGCCCGTCCCCAGCCTGGCTCCCGGGGGGATGTGCTGGGGGACTGGGATGCCACCAGCCCATCCACCCGCAGCAAGGTCTTTACTCAAGTTGCCCTGGTTTGGCCAGGGAAACGGAGAGCCACTGCCCCTCTGCCCCATGCCAGCCACTGAACCGATGAGAAAACCTCGAATTTGACTTTCCCCCTGGCCAATTCTGGTGCCGAAACATGCAGAAAGGGTCCAGAGGTCGAGTCCAGATGGCCCCAAAGCCAAACCCGCTTCTTCCCTCGGGTGTAGTGAGAACAGGGTCCATTGGAAAAGTGCTAAATTACAGTACATTGGCATTTCCATATGTCAACTATTGAACAGCAAAACAGATTGTTTGAAGACAGAATCAGTATCGTACAGTAAGTTCACACTTAATTCTTCACCGTTTCTACACTTGTAACACATGCATTTTATTTCCATTAGTTTAATGCCAGTAGAACCAACATCCTCCAGAACAATGATCTAACATTAAACAAAACTTCCTAAGAAAAATATTAAGCATCACATAAAGTTTCAGAAAAACCTGTTAATTAGCATCACAAGGTACTCAGATTTACATTTAGGAGTTTTCATGCCATGACTTTAAAACACCTTTTGGTTAATATCCGGTGGGGGTGTGTGGGGGAAAACAAACCCAAAAAACCCAAACCAACCCCCCCAAAAAAGGAACAGTTGGGGAAATAATATATCTATCTATATGTATACACACCCATACACACATGCACGTACACGTGGATAGGTGCATGGGTGTGTGCGCATTTTGAGACTGCTTCCTGCAATGCACAATTTGTTTTGATAAACTTGACTCATTTCAAGGGCATTTGCATGGGTCCAAAAAGACTTTCAAGGAAATGAACTCTAAATTATTAAAGCAAATTAAAAAGTCTCTCTTGGAGAAAAAGAAAAGGTCGGTAAAACATCGCCTGTGTGTTGTTACAGTGCGCTTCCCATGAGCTATCTTAAAACCCAAACAACTAAATATCCCTACAAGAGCTTTTTTTCCACCTAAAAGGTCCTTCCAAAGAGAGGTGCTGTGCTAGGCTTTGCATTCGGGACTCACGTGTGCCATGCAGGAGAAAGCGCTTACTTTTACCTTCCCGAAGGACGAGATGCCAACTCCAAGGGGCAAAAAACTACACCTGTGGGGGAAAATAAGAAAAAAAAAGACCTGTTCCACATCCCCCTTTCTCACGAGCTTAATTTCCAAGGACTCAAGGAGACCGGTGAGCTCGCTGCAGGGGCTGAATTTTCTAAGGGGCTCGCCTATATCCTTGTGACAGCGAGCGGGATGTAGGCTCTGAGTCACCAAGGTACTTTCTGAAGAGGCTGTCCCCTCAGCCGCTATCGTTTTGAGGGGCTCAGATATAGCAGCAACATCAGCAGGCGCTATTTCTTTAAAGCTTGCAGGGTTAATCTGGCAGGGGGAGAAAGAAAAGAAAAAAAAAAAAGAAAAATCTGGATTCTCTTTACATTTCCATTTTTAAATCCAACAATAGAGGATATAAGAGCATAATACTTCGGGCTGCTCAAGGTTTTTGTTTTTTAATTACCTTCGGTTCCCACTGAACACCCAAACCCGTGAAGGTCTATTGAAGAAGGAAGCTTGAATTGAGCCCAAGCAAAACCAGCCACCAAAGCTGGAGTTGGTCAGGAAAAATACTTCATCTGCTGCAACAAGCAAACCCAATACACCTATATTTTTGGTTGCTGAAGGTTATTTCCATCATGTCTGCTTGCTAGCAGTGAAAGAGAAGACCTAATTCACTTCTCTCCATGCAAACCGATCATGCTGTAACGGCGGGGTTTATCCATCAAGTGTCACCGGGGAGAAACTCCCATCAAGCAGTATTGCCAGAGAAGGGCTTGGATCGACTATTGGCTCATCAACGAGGATGAGCAGGAGTCCCAAGTGTGGGTACCCCACCGTGATGGAAACGCAGCACTCTTGTGACCACCGTGATTTATTTGCTGCTATGGAAAACCCACGAGGGCTTTTAAAGAAGCAAAACACCATCAGTTGGTCGAGAGTGGATGGTTTGGGACATCAAAACCCAGATAATTCTGCATCCCGGGGATCATCATCCCATTTCAAATCCTAGAGATTTATTACTATGTTTACTACAATCTCTACCCTACCGATTTCTTGCTGGCAAGGGAGCTCTGGTCCCCGATCGTCCATACTGAAATACCACAGGAATTTAACAAGAATAGCGATGCACATCTTAATTGCCTCCTAACATGAGACCTGATCAACTGCTAACAACGCTTTTCAAATTCAACAGCAAACCCTGTAGTTATTATGCTCCATCTTCTAAATCATCTGTAAATCTTTTTACTTAAAAATACCTTTTGTAGTTTAAGCCCACAATCAACCTCAACAGCACTTTCAGTACAGGCACAATGATGGCTTTTATTGCAATGGCTTGAGCGCAGTCTTTATTGATACCAGCGTCTCAGACTGGTTTTAACTTCGCTGTCCCGTGGACTCACCCCGCTAATGCAGACCAGGGTCTCGTTAACGAAATCAAGAGCATCTGCCCTACATTTCTCACTCCGGGTCTGCTTTGTGCCCTGCAGTCCGCTCAATTCTAAGTGTAAATTAGATAATCTTGCACCATCCCGATCCCTTTTGAGACTTTTCCTGTATCTTTGGTGTTTTTAAAAGCCACGCGCTTAGGTCTCCGGATGACCTCAAAGTTTACAACAACCACGTCTACCTGGACGTCAATGATTTAGATGTTCATTCTGTTGTGTAAAAAAATCTTGGATGGGTTTAGTTCCCTCATTTATAAAATCGCTAACAGATATGTAATGGAAGTCAGGCACCAGACAGTGGTCACATACACCTCAAAATTATCTTCTGATGGCCCCATAGTAATTAACACCGCGCCTAAGAGGCTAAATAGACTGGGGAAAATAAACAGTTCAGAACTCAGTGCTAATAGTACTTACAAAAGTGCAGTGCTCAAATAGTCAGAAGCAAAGTGACTACTAGTACTTAAAGTGCTAGTTTCAAAGTTGGTTTGGTTCAGTGTCCAAAACACGGGTAGAACATGGGGGATAGCTCGGGGTGAAATTAAAAACAGACAGCACTGCAACTGCACATGCCACACCAAAAGTGCTTCAAATCACACCATTGCGGAGAGATGCATAATGCTACGGCTCAGCTTGTGAACACATACGAGCAAACGACTGACACCTTTTAGGTTACGATAAAGAACAGCTCCATTAACTCCATCACTACAAGCCCATTCAGAAAGCAAGTGGTCACAGCTCACGATAAAAATAAACCCACCCCAAAACCAAGAGTCTCTCGGAACATTTACGAGTCTTTGCAACTATGATACTCAAAGTCTAGCAAAAGCAACCCTGGAAAGCCTGCACAGTGTCTGCAACAAGCTTCGCCGATGCTTATCATGCACTTTACAGAGGAGTCGCGCCACAGACTGCCTCCTTTTACACGCTATCTTACAGTTAGCCTATTTACCTATTTATTTGTGGTTTGCTTTTTTGTTTTTTTTTAGCTTTCTGACTATGCATTAAGCTGTCTTTTTTCTCTTAACCACCCTACCAGTCAAAGGACAATTAATGCAAGAACAAGACAATGAAGGTGGTCTAGTAAACACTGATGTTCCTAACATCCCGTCTTCATTTTCATGAAGGAAAACGCTCTGGAGAAGGACTTTGGATCAGCACGCTCCTGGAAAGAGGCTGGAAAAGGAGGATTCATCCCAATGGATGTCAGGCACTTCGCCTTTCTCTCTTTAAGCACATGCTTCCCACCAACTGGCCCATCACCTGTTCCAGCTGCTGACATCTGCTTTTTTGTTCCCCTGCACCAAGCTGCAAGCCCAACCCTACCTTTACACTCATGCTGGAAGAGCAACGACTCTGCTCGCTGGAAACACAGTGCAGGAAACCTTCCCGCTAAGGTCTGTGTTGGTCCCAGTCCTCACCCTGGGCTGGAAGCTGCTCCTTGCAAGCTGGGACAGGCTCCAGCAGTTCCCTTCTGTCCCCTCACCTCGGGAGCTCAGTGCTTGCGAAAACAGGGTGTTTTCTCCCAAAACAAAAGTGGCAAATGAAAAAGGGGAAACCGGGCCTTCAATTCTCACTATGTTTCAGTGGAGACCCCGGAAAAAGGTCACTGAATAGAAGTGGCCCTTGCATGCATCACTGTCAACTCTCCCAAGTGTTGTACAAGGCAGCATCTGGCTGTCCAGCATCTGGTGTGCCCGAGCCTGCTATGAATCCTTTTTATGGAGAAAGCTCTTCTTAAAACAAAAGTATTGGCTTGCTGGAGTTGGCAGGGTATCTTGGGTGTGTTTCAGGTACAGTTGCAGACATTTTCCTCATCAGAGAGGAAGCACCAGGGAGATGGGTTTTCAGAAGCAGATAACACTAACACCCCAGGGGGAAAAAATGAGTTACAAACCCAGGTCACTGCCACAAAGACCTGTATTTAAACAAGCAAACAGCAAGGTCGCGCACCCAGGGGCGATGGATGTGGATCCACCTTTGCAGACATACAACCGGAAAGAAAGGAACCTGGAAAAGACGTGGGAGCTGGAGAAGGGCAGCGCGAGATTGGTGGTGCCCCACACTGAGGAGGGCTTGTGATTTCTGCAGGTGTATGGTGGGGAAACGTAACTATCTCAACCCACAATCCAGATAAGAAAACTGCTGAAATGATATGTCAAGTCTTGTTGCCAAAGCCAGCAAGGTCTGGGGAGAGGAGACAAGCGCGTGTAGTGGCCATGACCCTGCCACCCAATGAGGAACGAGTCCATCGGCGAAGAAAAGCGAGCGCTATGGGGGAGAAGTATGCCAGGTTGTACACCATGGCTTCATTGTGAATGATGGTGGAGTCTTGCTGGATTAAAAGCAATCGCTGAGCATTATGCTGGGCAAAGAAGCATCTTGCAGGACCGTATTCAAGCCTGATCTTGCAAGACTGGCATATATCACCATCTCCTATACGTAGGCGCTGGGATAACATTCGGTTTAAGTACTGTAGACCTCAACGTTGAGACCAAACCCAAACATTGTATGCATGGAAAACTCACCAGCGTGAAAACTCCCGTACCAAAATTTCTCATTTTCCAGGTCTTTTTATAACATGCTCTTTCCTGTCTTCCAATTGTAAGGACTTTTGGCAGATGATTTGGAAGTGGATAATAAATCTAATGCTAGGACACTGCATCAAATTGTACCGTAATTTCCTGCACTGCTCTCACAAGGAAGTTTTCACATCGCGTTGTATTTTTGCTGCTTTAGTTTGTCCTAAGGTCTCATCATTGGCCACATCTGAGAGTCCTTCCAATTTTGCCTCCACCTGGACTGGCAACCCTGTAAATTTTTTAAAATAAAAGCTATTACAGATTTTCTGGGAGAAAAGGCTGCGTGCTAGCCCGTGACCTCACCTTCAGCCTGAGGTCTGGATTTTAAAGGCATTTGTAAAATCCTGCTTCAGCCGGCGTGCTAGATTTGAATCTAAATATTCTTGGCAACTTTTCCAGTCTCCAAAAAACCACTCATCTGAAAGTTTATTAGAAGCAACGTTTTATTTTTGGAGGCGAAGTCTTTTGCTGCGTCGAAGCCTGCAGATATCTGTGCGTCACAATTATATGCTGATTTTCAGCGGTGAATAAAGTGATTCCCAGACACAGCCTATTGCTGAGGAAAATGCGATCCCCGATCAGTCGGTATCAGAGGGGTAATGTGAACTGAAGACGCACGGCCATTTTTAATTCTATGCTAATTATCGCAACAAAAACCAGATCCTGCAGCGGAAGACCGATCCCAGGAAGAAATAATCATTCATCTTTTGTAGTCCTAACCATGCTGCTCGAGAAGAAGCTTATTTACAAAATGGCAATCTCCAGAAAAAGGCTGTGTTATCGTTGCCTGGAAAAGCTGTATATTCAGATACGTACTGCGACCGTTCTGGGAGTGCTCTGCCTGGGAAATTCTGCTTTGAAACTAAACGCTATAAACTTCAAGTATGAGAAAATGCATCCTGTTCTACAAATACCAGTTGTAAGGCTAATGCAATGCACCACACCATAGAAATGATGCTTGGAGATCCCTGCTTTGAAATTAATGCTTTCGGTTTCGAGAAGGAAAATCATACGACCTTTAATTTTTTTATACGTGAAAAGATGCTTTCAATAAAAGCATCAATGATGTGTAAACCAAAATGAAATTCCAAATACAAACTTTCTGCATTTTGTATGGTTACTTAAATGTGGATGAGAAGCATCCTTTTCCCCCCTGTGCAAAAATATCTGTCGTGCAGGAGGACATAAAAATACCCTTTTTTGTATGCAGGAAAGAAAAAACTAATGTATAAAACCATGAACCTGCACAATAGTTGTGAAAGGGATGAAAAAATCCCAAGCATCAGGCATGCAATTTGTTTCTGTTCCCCCATGTACCACCGGAGTCCCTGAAGAGGCTCTAACACAAGATTGCACTGCAAGACTACCTCATGGAGACATGAACCTCCACCTTCGGGTCACAGCCAAGCAAGAGACCAAGCGCCTCAGCAAGTCCTCCCATTGCAGCAGTTTTTCCTTGGCTGCCAAGATACGGTCTTCATCAAAAAGCAAATGTGTCCACAGGAGCAACATGTATGTGACAAATTTATTCACGGGGACCTCGCGACCACAGCTTCTGCTTCTCCCTGGGGATGCCACCAGCACCAGCTCGCTACCACTCTGCTTGGTGTTGTCTCTCCTCACTGGGTATCCACAGGCATTGCTAGACACCGATGATCCCTGTGTCCAACATTACAAGGCACGTTCCTAGGGGGCAACAGAATAACTGCAATACATTGCCCTTCTGTAATGATGGTGCCTGAAGACGGGAACATTGGACTACAGGGAGCACATGTTGAAAGCAAAACATTTTATTACCATTGGTTAAGCTTCATAATGCACATTTATGAGTAAGAGAGAGGTTATATGGAGATCACTTTGCTCGCTACCAGCTACAGCTTCTGGGATTAAATGCAGCAGCTGTTGAGTGGTGCATAACAGGACCAGTGGAAAGAAAAAGAGAATAATGTATAGTTGAAACGGCGGGGGTGGGTAGCTTGGCAGAAGACAGTCCCCTAGCTTGAAATTCAACCAGAAATCATTTTTTCTGCTGTACAAAAAGCCACGCCATCCTAGACAACCGCTGGTGATCAAGTACTGCCCTCGAAACACACCCCTCCAACTCAACACCCACTTCAGCATCTACCACCTTGTACGGGCGCCACAGCACCAACACAACAGGGGAAGATTGGAGGGGACCACTTTCACCTGGGGGGGACGACTCCTCTACAGTCAGTGGATTGAGCCTAGGTGCAAAGCAGGATGCTGCAAATACAGGAGCTCCTTGCTCATCTAATCGCAACCCCTTCTCGCAGTACACAGGTGTTTATTAGAAATTTCGTGTCACCATGAAGGCAGAAAGGTGGATCACAACTCCTATATAACCAGAATTCAGCGTGGTTGGCTAGCTCAGCGACAACGCTCTGCAAATGCTTGCCTGGTGTTGATTCAGATGTGTGATTTTTGCTTTGTTTTCTTTAAGTTTCCATGCAATGTTTTTAACAGTAAATGCCATCCTGAGATGGTTTCTAAAGAACATCAGTTTCTTCCAGCACGAATTGTACCTTCAATCTAAGATCAAAAATATGGTCATCTTCCCCAGAGGTCACAGGTCACAAAAAAAGCTATTTTGGACCATGTACTAAAGAATCACTAACATAGTTTAACAGCACCAGCTTTTTTAGCCAAAATCAGTTTACCTTCCAGCCAATCTTGTACAAGCAGCTTCAAATTGCATCAAACCCTATCCAGAGGAACATTCTGTTCTGATCCCCTTTCCCAATATTACAACTCTTATTTCACATTAGTTCCTGCATTCATACAAAATTCAAAGCAGAGGGAGAAAACGCCTTCAGTAGTAAAGGAGAACTCCAGCTATTGCTAGCACAAAACTACTGATTTTTCTTCTAGAAAACAAACTGCTTGGCTAGAAAGGTGGGAAGCTCTTGGAAGACTGAAAGCCTGGAGCAGGCTGGTGTTTAGGCTGAGGCAAGTGAAAAAGACCCATGTCTTAGCCTCTTGATTGTTCTCTTCTGCACAGCATCTTCAGCCTCGCTGAGAGGAAGAGGTTGGCATAGGTTTTGAACAACCAGAGAGGGCAGCTCTAGGGCTTATTGCAACAGCTCAAGGGCTGCAGTATGGAGGAGGAGGAGGAACTTCACTTTGTGGAGAGCCTGAGAAGGTAAGGAAGTTTAGAGGATCTTCCAGTTGGTGCTTTCTCTTTCTCCTCCAGTGGCACAGAGGGGCTTGAGAAGGCTGCATCTCTCTGCAGGAGGGCACTTCAGAGCCTTTCTCAGGAGGAAGTTTGGAGACAAATAACGGGGGTGGTAGATCAGTCCACCTAAGAGAGCCGCCATGGTCTCCAAAACAGCCTGCAAAGTCCAAGCTGTGGCTCAGTCTTCACTCTTACCCCTTGGCTCATGACTCAAGAGCTTGCTCCTCTAACTTTCTGTTCCTCTTTTGGGGTGCTTGCAGAAATACTTTGGGGGTGACATCTTCTTCTTTATAGGTTGGCCAGCAAAGCGACTACACCTTTGCCGAGTTTGGAATTGCAGTCCCTTCCTGTTCTTGGATCATCTCGGAAATGGCAAGAAGCTTTCAGAAATCGTGGGCTGCTGTTGAAATGTTGTGAGGCTGTGGGTTGTCTAAAAAGGGATAAGCATGTTTAGGGAGGTTATCCCTACTTTAGAGGGTGTCTCCTAAGAGCAGAATAGAGGTGAGAAAAGCAACTGGTTAAACTGCAGTTTGCTGCTGCTGGGAGGAGTAAGTGGACACCACCTCTGCCTTACGCTCTGCATTGTGGGTTTTCTTGGGGATGCACACACATATGAGCACAAAATATACACTGCCAAATAAACTGACAGTTTTAAGCTATTTTTTAAAGAACAGCCTCTGTAATATGCCTTCACCAAGATAACCCGCAATTAAAAGCTGGCAGCATCTGTGAAAATGTTCATCGGGTCACTCCAGCACCTCACTCTTCTTTTTTTTCTTCTTATTTTTTTTTAATAAGATAGCTAGAAGGAACTTATCATTTGTTAACGTGAAGGGTCAGCCCCGACAGCGCTGAGGGACTACTGTGCTCGCGTAAGCAGAAAATGCTGTTACCGAGTGCAGGGGCCAGGATGCAGCAAGCTTACGTGCAGACTGTATGCCAGCACACGCCGATCCCAGGACAGAAATGTCTGTACGCCCTCCAGAGTGGCTGCCTTACTTGAGCACCAGGCAAGAGTTAAAAGTCCCATGAGGCAGAAAAGGAACGCTAAAATAGTCGGGCTCCTGCGGTATCCAGGATAAAGCTGTTTATGCCTTCCCTTTGTAGTTATACTGCGATATACAATACGTGTGGGCGGTGGTCCCTTGCCTTGCCTGAGCTTGCCAGAGCTCAGGTCTCTGTTGCCACTTGGACCCAGGTTCCACGTGCAGGCTCTGATGGCCCCTGGTCCTGGTGGCTCTCTGCATCATCACCCACTACAGCAACCGGAGCCAGTGCAGGACTGTAAGAGACTAGATGGGAGACTTGGCAGAGGCACAGCTCTTACCTCAACATCTCTGCACTACTTCGCTGTGGGTATGCTCATCCCACATACCTGAATGTACTAACCCACATCAAACCCTTGGGTCGATTCCCAAACTGATGTGGAAGCACCTTGCTGTTATGCGCACAGAAAAAAAGCAACTCTAATTATTCTGCAACCAATTTAAAGGTCCCGGGGAAGATGAAATCCTGGCAACGTTTAGCTCAAGACGCATATTTCCAGATTGCAGCCTACTTCTGCGTTCAAAGAAAAAAAATTAAGGTTACCTATAACAAAGGATCCAGGCACAGCATGGAGTTGTGGCAAGAAGCAAGAATCAGAGCAATACTTGTAGCAGACACAGTAAAGCTCACCCCTGGGGAAGCTGTCATACGTTGTCTACAAGAGAGATGTTGCACGCTAGCTGTTCAGAGGAAGCAGCTAGCCTACGATAAGCATAAGATCAAATCTGCCCCAGGTAACTGGTTCATGCAACCCTACTCGACATGAGAAAAATCACTGAAGGAATGACTGGCTGTATGCTTAAATAACTACTCCTTTGCTGCAGCATCACCCCAATCCCCACAAGAACCTGCCTCAACCTAGAGTTAACATCTCCCAAAGCCCCACCGTCCATGCAACAGCTGCAGAAGCAAATGAGAGCTGCAGACAGGACACCTTTGGTCCCTGGAATGGTTAAGGCCAAAGCATACCAAAATAGACACGGAGGAAAACGACTGCCTGGGAAAAATATAACCAGCTATGCGTCTTTTTGTTCTACATAGGCTGCAGCAGTTAGCAAAAGCACCGGGAGGGAGGGAACCGAGGCACATTTGGGCTTTGCACAACATTTCCAGACAGGTTCATAAGCAAGGGCTTAAAAAAGGGCGGTGAAGTTCCGAGGAAGAATCTGATCTAGGGCTTTCAAGCCAGGTTGCCCACGAGGCATAAACTGGACTGACTCTTAGTGGTCAAACTGGGAAAAGGAACAGCACAACCAGGTCTGGGCCCTGTGAGCAAAGCAAGAGGAAAATGTCCCTATACACCGA
Organism: Anhinga rufa; assembly: GCA_013400875.1. Taxonomy (NCBI): domain Eukaryota; kingdom Metazoa; phylum Chordata; class Aves; order Suliformes; family Anhingidae; genus Anhinga; species Anhinga rufa. The sequence continues at coordinate 40,037 of VZTV01079247.1, forward strand.
GCCATATAAACATCTCCGGCATTGCTACCTGTGCTGCTTTAGTGACCTCGATGTTTTGCAACCAGACAGAGCAAGAAATAAAATGCCAGTTTAAAGGATATGCGCTGAGATAAGAGGCACGAGGTTTGGTTCACCTCGTGAAATACGGTGCCTATTCTCGGCTTTATAAGTAAGTGTTTGAGCCAAAAAACTCTTTCCTTAATTTTACCAGAATAGGGAGGGATTATTAAAAATACTTAAATTAAAAAACTTCACCACTAACTACAGTGATGTGCACACAACCTTCGGGAAGGGTCTAACAAAACTTTTCATATCTCAGAGAGAAAGGAAAGCGATTACATCAACAGGAGACACACTACAGCTTTAAAGGACTTGAAAGTAAAATAATTTTTGATGATTGGGGTGGAAGGGGAAATGGATGTGTTAAATTAACCCAGTTGACAAAATCCCCTCGCCAGAGATCATTTAGAAGTTAGAAACACATAAATGGTTTAGTCAAACAAAGTTTTAGGGCTGGCCCTTGGGTTTAGCTCCTTCCCTGGTATTTACTGTTGTGAATTTGCAAGTGTTGGAGCTCAGAGAAACACAGGAGTCTGCCCTAAAATCCCTCCCGGATAGGAACACTAACTACTAGACACAGGCACATTAGTGCAATCCTGCACCCGCCACGAAAGGTGAAGAGAGAAGAAAAGCACTGGGCATGCATTAACTGAGTTATAGGATCTAGCATAAATACTACTGCAAAGAACTGAATCAAAGCCTTGCCCTCTGTTCTTGGCTGTCAATGGCCTCTGCCCATCCCCGCTGTGATGCCTAGCTGGGAAAAAACTCTTTAAAAGTGGCACCAGCATAATGCTACAGTTTTCAAACTCTTTTCAGAGTTCATTGGTGTCTCGGCAAAAAGACTGTCCTCGGAGGCAGCTCAGTTCCCTTGTAAATATCTGTTCTGATCAGTGGTATAAAGACCTTGGGAGTGTTCAAAAATCTGGAAGAAAAAGCAGCTGTCATGAATGCATCCCAAACAGAAATACATCTGTTGACTGCACACTGAGTTTCATTTAATCCAGAGTGCTGCTCCGTCACCTCTCCTCTGCCTGAACCTACCTGTCTCTGGCCTTAGATTCCCCCTGCAAGCTTCCCGGAGGAGAGATGGTCTTTTTACATCAGGTAATTCCCAACCACGAAGCAGCAGAGCAAACTCCTCCACGCTACGCTCAAAGCAAACATGACAGTTTGCACAGCAGCAAGGGGAAATTCCAGAGACAAAACAACTCCTGTTCAACACCAGTAACTGAGGGAAGTGGTGGGAGCGATGCAAATGCCAGACTTTGCTCCCTGCAAGCCCTCTGGTTTGCTCCCGTGCTGCAAAGCCATCGGGGTCTGCTCTTGGCAGCACACGATGTACTTCAGCTCACCCTATACAGAGCTAATGCAGAACAGCAGGGATAATTAATTTACGTTAAAAATACCAGGACTGCATTGGCACATTCAGCCTTTCCCCTAGGAAGAGGAGGGAAGAAAGAGCAACTGCTGCTTGACAGATGTTAGTCATATGCTCAAATGCACTTCTGGAAGGCACTTGGATATACGTGTCGAGTGATTATAAAGCAGTGTGAGAACCTGCATGGAAGAGGAGGAACTTCTCTATAGTTATACCTACACAAAAGTGTTAGATCTCTTCACGATAAAAATGTTACTAAGGAAAATCCAATTAACTTTCAGTGTGGCCAAAGCTTCTAGTTGGACAAAAACCCCAAAACCCAGGGTTCTTCAGGCAGTTATCTGGCAAGGCTGGGTGGGCACTGCTTCCAGCACAGCTGGGAAGGAGATGGTGATACAACCATGTTAAGACAGGGGAGCCAAAAGGCTTTCTGAGCAGCATAACCTGTAGCCTCCCCACCCAGAAAATCAATAGAGAGGTTTAAAACTTATCTGGAGGAAGGAGGGACATCCCCAAGAAAGACAGAGCCACCTGGGACTGAATGCCAGCTGAGTGTCTTTCTCACTTGGGGAATTTTTTTGTCCAGGTCCCTATAATGACCTGATGCTGTGACGCTGTTCAAAGCAGAATGAGCTCTTCCTCTATGGAGTGTTGTACCACTGGAAAGATCATGAAAAACTGAAATTCAAGTGCTGGCCAGTTTTGCTTTGTGATCCCAATTTGTAAGAGATGAGTAACAGCAATGCCGAACTAATGCTGCAGAAAATCAGAAAGCCCACAGGTGTTAGAGGAGGGAAAGACGGAGCATGAGCATGAATGACGATGGTAGGAGAGGAAACAGGAGAGGCAGAATGAGCAGAGAGGAGGGCCAATTCAGACAAAAACTTTAGTTATAGCTAGCAACGTTCATGTAAATATTTTGGCGACCATTCGTGTTATTGCGTGATGAAAATACACTTCTCTTTAACATCCTTGGAGATTTGGGAACACAAGGGAAAGCCTGTATTTCCAAACAAATTGGCACAGGGAGCTTATATTGTCACTAGATGCATTCTTTACATTTGTGTTTAAACAGGTATCTCGTTAGTGCTAGAGTTACTGCTTCTATCGTGAAGATGGGGAGAGTGTCATAGTGTTTAGGAGGATATTTAATATTTAGGAGAATGCCTGTTGATGGGCTATTTTTTCTGTGCTGATTCAGAAATAAGCATAGGCGTGAATGATAGGTGGTGTTCTGACGCCCCACCATATACAGAACAGATTTCCATTGCAAAGCTTTGCAGAAAATGTGTGCTCTGATATTTTAATACCAGATTTTCTAAAATTATTAAAGAAGGGCAGGAACTACAGTACAGAGAGAGAGTGAGAAATGACTGCCTTGGTAGTGGCTCCACCAAAGAGGACCTGGGAGGACGCAGAGTTACAAACTGGTCTGGAGGCAGCAAGTACGCTGTTGCAAAAAAACCCCAGTGTCCTGGGTGCACAAAACCTTGTATCATTTGCAATCCTTCCACTTGAAGCTGGTAAGATCGCAGCGAAAATACCTGTCCCGATTTTGGATTCTATAATTCTGGATTCAAGAAAAAGACTGACTCATCAGAAAGCAACAAGAACATGACGAAGGCTAAAAATTACCCTTGGTGGAAGGCTTTGTATTTGCTTAGAAAAGGATGCAGAAGAGACCTGACAACAGTCTTTAATTATGTAAAAGAGCTGCAGCAAGGAAGGGAACAGGCTGTTTCCATAACTCCTCTCAAGAGCATGGTCTGTAAGGCAAAAAAGCAATAGAATGAGACGGAAGCAAGGGACACACGGGCTGGACTACAGGAAGAGTATCTGAGCGTAAGCAGGGTGAACCACTGAAACAGCTTGGGGAGGGAGGCTGGGAACATCCATCACTGGAGATTTAAAAGAGCAGATTTGTTCCAGGTTGTTCAACTTGGGGAGAATATAGATGCTTTTTGCTGTGTGGACCCTGAAACGTACCAATAGAGGCACCCTTGTACTTGCAAATTTAAGTTTAGAGTCAGTTAGGTTGGTTAGTCCTTTATAACTTTCTGCAGATTACTGAGCACCAGCCCGGCTGAAAACCAGTATGAGGAATGGGTCGGGTTTAGCTAGTCCCACCTTGAAACGGGGGACCACATCTGATGTTCTCCAGAGGTCCGTGCCAGCACTACTCTAATAAATCTTATACCAACGTCCTCTCGTCCTCCTTGCCCTTAGACTTCTTTGGTCTTTCTTTCTTCTTGGAAGGGAAGTTGGAGGTGGAGGAGTTCTTAAAAGGCTTGCGAGACTCCATTTGGGCCTGAAAACCCAAATCTATTGAACAACCTGGTGTTATTGAACCGTGCGCCAATACAGCTTCATATGAAACAGTGGAGAAGAAAAAGTTGGAAAACCAAGCAATCGAAGGTCAGTAAGTGCTAGAACTAAGGATTATCTGAGTAACCCTAATTCCGACTGCTTTGGACATATGCATAGAGAGCTTAATTATGCAATCCCTTACAACTTTTCCTCGTCCTTTAGCATATTGGTTTCTTTTTCCTTCATTGTTCTGTATGCAATCCAAGCCTTACCTACGCATACCTTCCAAGCACTGCATACGTATCTACTCAGCATGTTTCACACCGAATTTCTTCTTGTTTTGCTTTCAGAGGTCATCAGTATTGATCAGTATCAGATCATCACAAAAAGTCTAACGCCAAATGCACTCATCTTTACCACACCCCTTTGAGGTAGGGAGGTATCATTCGCCCCGTTTTATCGGTGGGGAACATAGGCACAAGTAGAATAAAGCCAAAGTGGTCCAGTCTCCATTATCAGGAGGCCCAGCTTGAGATACTGACAGCTTTTCCAGAGTCCTCCAGTTATTACAGCACTTCACTCATTCAAAGCACAGCTTTCAACAGCTGTTAACACCAACCGCTTCTGTACATCAGACCTCAGAGTAGCAACGCTGGTGCCCAGGAAAACCAAGGCAATACAGGTGGTGATCATCTGCAAAGAGTCTTGTTAAAAATGACACAAACCCCTTTGCAAAGACAGGCACAGAGTTTGTTTCTTGAAAGCCGCTTTCTTTCCCCCTGATGCCCTCCAGCCTTCACCAACACCCTTCCTCTGCAATGGAAAAGAGCAGCTGCCCCGTCGATAACATAACCCTCCATCACACAGCCCCGGCGAGTTCCCAGAGCAGGAGGCAGCCAGAGCAGCGTGCGGAGCAAGGCTCTGGTGAAAAGCACACACGAGCATCCATAAATTGGGATGGCATGAGGAAACCTTACAGGCCACTAACACTTGTATGCTCCCTAAGCTTCTGCAGGTATTCCTGGGCAAGCCTCCCAGCAATCAAGCCAAGCCACTCGAGTCTTAGAAAGCAAGCTGCAGAAGCAGTAACTCCATCTGCCGGACCTGCTTGGCCCTGATGGGTTTGTCAGCAAGACTCGACGTTTGCAGAGTGTGTTACTGCTGGAGAAATGTGTCCCAAAGAGGAAGGAGACCCAGGCAAAGAGACCCACCCTAGTCCCCAAAAGGAGTGTTAGGAGGCTCTCTGCCTCCTTCCCCGGCTCTGCGGGACTCCAGTGCTGACGGTGCCATCTATTCCTCCTACCGCAGATAAAACCATCGTCATGCTCTGCGATTCCCTGGAGCACGAATCTTGTCCTCGCTTCCCTCCGCCCCCTCCTGCCTTTTCGTTCCTCTGCCTCGGTGGGAAGCGCTTATCTCTGCTCTTACTCCCCCTCTCCCACCGCATCGTGCCAACAACGTGCTCAGAACAACGACCAGATGGGAATACTTGTAAGAGCCTGAGGTTAACCCATGTCTTTTATCCCACATACCCTCTGCTGTTTTGAAATGCAGATTCTATTGCACGCAATTTGTAGTGTAAAGATTTAACGTTAATAGTAGAGTATGTTGATATTGCTTGTGAAATTTATTTCCCTGCTCGTATTGCACGTTGAACATCTCTGATAAGGAAAAGAGAAAAGACGACAGCTAACATTTTAATGTCTCAAAAGGGAAGGACCTATTAAAAACAGGGGGGAAAATACTATTTTTAATATGTATATGCACATATATAAATATTTAATATTCCCCTCTCCCTTCTCTCTATGTTCATTAGTGTGTCACGCATATAAATTCACAGATGTTATATCAGCACTGTGCTTCGTGGGGCTGGGCAGAGAGCCTTAGCTTAGACAGCTGTCTTCCAGCAGCCGACACAAAGGGCGGTCTTTTCCTCCAATTAATCTTGGCAAGGCAAATGATCAAGATGAAGAAACAGCTAGATGCAAACTTCTGCCTGTGGGATGGATCAACCCCACTGCGGTTAAGAAACGCATCTGGCTGGCTGCGTTTCCAGCCAACAACTCCAAGGCAGGAGCCGTTATCCTTCCCTGTGGACTAGTATGTAGGATAGGTCTGAAACACCTAAAAGATGGAGTATTTTTTTTTTTTATTTACAGTGGCTACTCTATACAGAGCTAGCAATTTCCATGTGCCACACCAGGCGTTTTGAGGTAGCCTATCAAGTAGGAAGAAGAATTAGCAAGTCGTTAATGATGGTTTTATTCGGGTGGCGGCCAGGCACCTCAAGGCTAGGCCAGTACCTCTGGATTCAGTACAAAAACAAAACACATCCAACAAGCATGAAAAGGCCAGAAGGTACATCCAGCGTACACCTTCCTAGAAGTTAATGTACATAAGAGAGCCCCAAGGCTGCAGGTTCACGTTTTGCATGGTGCCTCGGCATGTGGAAGGAACGATCTAATTACATCCATCACAGGAACACCAAAATGACGTCCAGCTTCTAAAACCTCAATTTATGCTTTGACATTTCTGGAAAAGCAATTTTTAATCCATGCCATCTATCAGGAGTTCCTGATATTTTATTTTACCTCAATGCTTTAAAATACTGTTCCTTTATGGAGGTAGAGCTGGGGAAGTGAACACAGGCATGACAGAATAGTAGGAAGAAAAATTGGTGTCAGCTCATGAAAGCTCCTGCAGATTTTGGAGAGAGAGTGGCGAAAGAGCTGGCTTTTTTTTTTTCCAAAACGCCCGAGTCCAGAAGCCCTTTGTCCCCGAGCCGGGGCTTTTTTCCTGTGGTCATGACAGAAGTCAGCCATTTTTAGGCAAGACTGGATCACCCCAAAATGTCTGCAGCACCGATGGGCTAAACATGTAGGACGCAGAGGGCAACCAAGACCCTTCACACAAACCACAGGTTTCACTTCTACAGACAAGAAAGAAGCCCAACGGGTGAATCTTGTTTCTCCAGATGCTCAAATTTGCTTGTTTTTGTATCTATGCAATGAAATTTTAATGACTCCAGATGAAAGGGGGCTCAACAGCAGACATCACCACACTAGCATTAATAATGTAAAGATGATATACCCACTGCCCAACGGGGAGTATGCCCGACAGCTGGGAAGCAACTTGTGTATATGGCATCATCCACAGGTACGAGGAGGATAGCTTAAACCTGCTGCCACCCCAAGCCACCGCCAACAGGCCCATCCAAGGGTACAAGGTCCACGGTCCCAGCCTGCCGGGTGTCTATCCGAGAGTATCATGTTCTCCCAGCCCTTTGGGAAATCTCGGATATGCTGGTCAAGCTTTGCTCCCCAATGCCAGCGTTCACACCGGTGGGATCAGCACCGGAGGGATGTTTTGTTTTGGCAAAGGCTGTGGGGCGACAGCCTCGCTCGGGTTTATGCAAGTAGCTTCTGATACGTGAAGTGTGGCCTTTATTTCCACTCTTACTTGGATAACCTCTTTATTTTGAATACAACCTTTACTTGAAAGGAATGAAAGGGTAGGAGGGAAAGGTGAATTTTAGACATCACAACACGTTAAGTAATTAAAAATAAAGGGCATTCTAATTTTGGAGGAAGCAGCATAGAAAATTAAATGGAAGGTATACTTTTCTTTAAGAATTACTTTATAAATTGTATATATATACTGCATGTACAGCAAAAGTAGGAATGCCATGGACCTAAAACCGCTTATTAATTAATTTTCAACCTGGTGCAAAATCTGCCCAATAAAAATACACAATAATAAACCTTTTTCTGCTATAAAAATTACTATGCTTCGATAAAACGGCTGCAATTCAAGCAAGCAGTAGGTTTCCTAACCACTACCAACTCCCTTCCCTGTGAGTTTAGGTCACTTCAATAGGCCATAGGGAAAAAAAAAATGATGCTATCATTAGACTACGACATCTTCAGCAGAAAAAAAGTGTGCTGACATTGATTTTGCTAATTGCTTGCCTTTTTTTCTTTTTTTTTTTTATTAAAGGACGGGTTTTTAATACTTCTACTTGGGATTTTATGAACATGGTAGTAGAGATTTGCAGAGCCAGGGGTTGTAAAATAGCACTGAAACACGATGTGGCCAGCAGTACCTGCAGCTGCCTCTTCCGTACAGCTCTCACCTCACCTCAACGACACCTCCAAGGAAGAGTTTTGCCTTCTTTTGACTATGTTTTCACTTGCAGCCTTGCCAAAAACTTAAGGGATGAGAGCGCTTAAAGGCAGAAATCTTACAAGGGCCACAACAAGCAGCACGCAACCAGCTCTCAGAGAAATAACGCGTTTATCCAGACCGGTAGTAGGAGAAAACTGCCCCCTCTTTAGACTGCATACTTCAGATAAATAAGAATATTTTGCTACGAGCTACTACAGGCTACGATATACTCACATAAATATATTAATGCCTATATGCGAATATGAATTTGTATATATTGGATACAGATAAGAGACACTTATGACGACGAGTAGGTTACCAATAACCGCTGCAGCTTCTTGCTGGGTAAAGTCCATCATCCAGACTTGACATGACGAACCCGCGATGGCAGGTTTTGCCATCCCCTCCGGAGCGGGTGGCGGGTCACCCTCACCACGCCAGTGCAAAATACTTCCCGACCCTTTGTTAGCATGCCCCTGCCTCCGTACTTTACCAAGAAAGCTGGCTTGAAGGGCTGGACTCAACACAATCCCCCTGCTGGCTGCAAGGCGGGGGAAGCCCCCGGAGCCCCCTCCACCTTGGATAAGCTTTTTAGGAACCACCCCAGCTCCTGTGCCAGCAGCGGAGAAAGCCAAGTACGAGGGAGCTGCTGGACTCAGCTTTGTCAAGACTACACGCTTGGTCTTAAGCCTCAGCAACAATGTTGGGGGCCCAGGCTGCAGAAGGGGCGAGGAGCCGCAGCGATGGTGGAGCTGAGGATGCTCAGCAGCTCTGCAAATCGCAACTCAAAAAAATAAAATCATCCCACTCATGGTGGTTTGAGAGGATCCTCAATAGAGCGCCTGTCCTTTAACATACGAGTGGAGCTGGACCAAGCAAGTACGATAGGTCTCTAACAGACACGTGCATGCAGGAGACGGTTTCTTTCAGCATTAGACTACGTTACTGAAGCATCCCCTTACCAGACCGGGAGCAGAAATGTGCTCCTAGTATTATTTACACAATATAAAGTGCATTACGATTTAATTATTGAACTGACAGACTTTCTGCCGGGACCATACAATTTTGAAACAGAGGTGAGGGCTTGAATAGGAAATTCTCTTGTGAGAAAAAGAGGTTCAGACTGGTGCTCTTCACCCTGTCCTCCTTAGGATTGTTTTTGGCCGTTCTTTCTAGTGCAAATAAGCTTGTGTTTTCTCAAGTTTAAGGGACATGGCAGTTTCAGGGCATCAGGAACGAACATTTAAAACGCATTAGGGATTCGGCGTTCCTGAGCATCTCGATGGGCCCTTCCGCACAAGAGCAGCCCATGTTATCGCCGCTCTCGGAAGCTGAAGACACGCTGCCAAAAATAACAAGGAACCCGTTTCCAAATCTCACCATTAAAGTCTTGCATTGCTACATTTCGAGTGAGGCTGTACTACCCTCCAACGACAAGATCTGCAAACATCGGTGCTTTCCACTGCAGTGGAAACCCATGGCTAGTGGTTTACCCACGGGTGATGGGCTATGAACGTGAATATCCCGATCCAGTTTCGGATACTAAGGTGCATCCCGTGCCAGGGGAGTAAATGCATTAGTGGATCCTACAGGATACCCGCGTGCCAGCCCAACTCGGTAGCCAGCAGACGCTGAATTCCTTGGTGATACTTACAATAAACTAATGCTATCAGAAGGCCAATTCATTAACAAAAGATAAAGGGTTTTTACAAAAAATGGGCAGCAATAAGGAAAGCCATTTCACATCTTTTTTTCTTCTAAAACAGTAAAGAAAACAACCCTTTCCAATCACTTTGCCCATCACAAGTATTTTCCTCACCAATGCTACAGGAACACAGGGAAGGCATGATCACTTACAACACACGCGGTCACTCGGGCTAGTTCCAGCGTAGGAGCTTTTACAATCCCTTGAGGCAAAGGTAGGCTGGGAGGGGGAGATGTCAAGCTCATAGGGGAGGAATGCCACATAGAAACAGGAAGGAGAGCGTAAAAAGTTTGTACATTCATAGTTCCGGTTCGTTGGAATATAAGTTAATTTTTTATGCCAGGCACTGTGACGGGCAGCAGCAGTCAGCGATATGCTAACGTACGCATCAAGGACTCATTCGCTAAATTCTGGTTTCACACCAATATAGGATATAGAGTTATTTTAATGTTGGTTTTGTTTTTTTTCAATTGACCTGTTAAAACCATTGGGACCAAAGCCCTAAGAGCGACGATGAACCAGTATCCCGTTTAACCCCCAGCTGATTCATCACGGTCCGCTAGCTGTTCAAGTGGTGAAGCGAGAACATCTCTCTGAGAGTTGAAAAAGTACCTGAAAGAGCAATCTACGCAGAAATGGATGGGTGTTTTTAACACTAAGCCAAGGGCTTGGTTGCTGTAACTGCTATGCGTGGTTTTACCTAAAGGGGGAATCACCTAAAACAGTGAAATTAACTTTCTTACTTGTCACAACTGTAACATTTTCCTAAAGGTTCTTTGGTGACTTTGGTGCAAGCTTTTATTTTTTTTCTTTTTTCTTTTTTTTTTTAAACGTTGAAACAGATTCACTAGTTTTAGTACCCAAACTAAAGTCCAGATTATCCTCTTGGTTCCCACCCCTGCCTCCCCAACTTTTCTCGTTATGGTTAATGACGTTAACAGGTAATACCATTCAGATTGTGCGTGGCTGTGCAACGTGCAGGTGGGTCCAGACTAAGAGCAATGAACGGTCTAGTTGGAGATAAATTTGCTTCTCAGCAGATTAAAAAACCAAAACATGTAATGGTTGCGTGGAAGAATAGCCGGTCCACGTGCGCACTAGGCCACTCTGTAATAAAACGATTCAACGATTATAAATATCTGATTAGACATAGTAATGCCTACTTAAAAACAATCTTAAAGGTGGGCAACACGTTATTGGCTCGACCAAGCTCCCACTGGTTTCAGAGGGGAAGGAGCTGGTCGTCCCAAGGCTGGAAAAGCCCCTTAAGTCAGAAGTATTCATGTTTTAAGACACGACAAAGAATTTTCAAAATCTTTCGTCAACCTCCTAAACAGGTAATTGTACACATTTTCCCTCCGGGCAGAGAGTTTATATCGTGAGACGTAAAGTTTATGTTACAGGGACTTTAGCGGGACGACACTGAAACCTGGTGGTGGGCGATCAGAAATCGAATTGCTTGATGACAGCCCCAGCTCCGAGCAGGTGGGAAGGGGGTGATGGCAGAGCACGGGTATCATCTCCTAACAACAACACCTGTAAAATCAACACCACAGAAAACCTGACACGGCGTAAACCACGGCTTTCAAAACATGCCACGGGTAAGTATGAGAAAGATGCCTTTTTATACGAATCCAGCAGTGCACCAAACCCCCCAAAGGTCTTTCTCACAGCAGGAGGAGAAAAACGCTCGGGTGTTTTCCTCACATGGGTAACATCACGGCCGCATTAATCCCATGTTTGGGAGAGAAGCCGGGAGCCTTGGTCGCGGCGGTCCCTCCACCTCCAAATACCCGCTCCACAGCCGCCTGTTGGAACCCATAACACCCCTAATACAAAAATACCTTTTGAAATTTTGGACAAATGCATTAAATAAAAAAACCACCAGCGTTGCATGGGCAGAACACGTAGATGAGGAGTGCGTTATTATTCATTGCCATTAATTCAGAAGGCTTAGCACTCGAGTAGAGCTTCGCTATCCTGGGATACTCAGATTATTCGGTCAGCACAAAACTACGGAATAAATAATAAATTTTCCGCTCTTCACCAGCACGTTACAAAGGTCTGAGCAGTTATCGAGGTTTTACCCACACAGAATATAGTTTCAAACTCAATAACCAGCAGATGCTAATTTTAAAACCTCTGCTTCTCCTCATACACATACCAGCAATTCACAGGAAGTCGATTTTTGTCATAAATGCCCTACGGCTACGCTGCTCAGCCTTTTGACCGAGTACGGGCAGAACTGAGTCCCAGAAAACCCGTCATAAGCAGAAACCGATACATTTCAGCATAAGGTTTGGGTTTGGGGTTTTTTTGTATCACGTTGAAGTGCAACACAAGCCTTATCTAGACTATTTAAAGGTCAGAGTGCCGGATTTTTTTTGTGCTGATACGTGTACTTCCATAGTCTTCAACACTCGAAGCAGCTGACTCATACGGACTCGGGAGGTTGGTACTTTCATAAGACATACAGAGATGTTTTGGGCGTAATTGAACGTGATAACCAGACTCCTATAACATTACAGACTGGAGTTAGCAAGAACTACTGGAAAAGGACTTTACAAAAAAATGGGGCGACTTGAAATTACTATAGGTCAGTCCCTCTCACCAATTTCTGCTTGTTTTGTTTATTTTGCCAGACGGCCAGTCCAATGCACTCTATTCAAGACCCTCTTGCTCTTCACCACTGTCCCCTCTGGCATCCATTCTTTTTTCTTTATGGCTGTTGTAAATTCTCCTCATCTCTTCTTCGTACTTGATAAAATTTTCCCCAAACCGTGTCCATGCTTTGTACGGAACCGTGATGGTGTTACGGTAGGGCGGCCTCACCTCACTTACCTTCAGGAAAATGCCGTACCTGTTGGATCCCACGTCGAAGTAGAAGCGCTTGTTGTCCACTCGGAAGGAGGTGCCTTCGGGGAGCTCCGGGGGCTCGTCGCCTCCCCCCTGGCGATCCTCTATGTCCCCCTCGCCGTATTCTTCAATCAGCTGGACCAAAGCATCCCTGAACTCAATCATCCCTTGTGCCGGAAGGACGATCGTCTGCTCCTGTCCCAAGCTGTGGCCAAAATAACCCATCATGCCAGGTCCCCTACTCATGGTTTGCCTAATCCGCAAGAAGCGCCCCCGCTGATTCTCCTTCAGGTCCAGGTAATACTTTCTGTTGTCCCTCTCGATGTACTCCGTTTTGAGGACGCTGTGAGGGTGCTCTTCGGAGCCGACAGACACCGGAGGCGAAGGCGGCGGGTGCTGCTGTCGCCTCCGGGGATGCTGCTCTTTGCCATTGCTGTGCTCGTGCCGGTGACCATGGCCGCCTTTCAGGCCCAGGTGGGCGTAGTGCTCGATGAAGTCCCCTAGGCAGTCCTTCAGCTCGGCGGCCACGGACAAGGAAAGGGTCAGCTTGCTTTTCCTGATATTGTCCTGCCTGCCTCTTCCTATCCAGACCTCGGCGATCTTCAGGAAGCGGCCTCGGGAGCTCTGTTTCACATCCAGATAAAATCGCTTTTTCTGGATGTCCACTCTCTTGGAGGCCAGCTCCTGGATCTCCATGCAGCCCCCCTGGGAGGAGGCTGGGTAATGGTACTGCTGCTGGGACTGGGAATAAATGCTCCTGTGCAGGCCAGAGCCTCCCAGGTTCCTTCCTCCTCCTCCTCCTCCTCCTCCTCCTCCTCCTCTCCCTCTTTCCATCTTTACCAATCAGCTGGAAATAATACATAACAGAGACACGGATGACAACATCAGCATTAGGGGCCTTCTCAGCTTCTCGGCAGCATCTCTGTTCGGCGCTGCTCTCCCTACAAAGACGCCTGCATCCCTCTCCACCGCCACGGCACGCAGCATCGCAGCAAAAGGATCCCGGGTGCTCTTCCCCTCCCCTGCTCCGGCTCCCGCCGGCCGGCC
>VZTV01079247.1:55274-65932 GCA_013400875.1 Anhinga rufa
GGTGGGCGCCGGCGCCCTCCCGCCCCGCGGGGCGGGCGGGCGGGCGGCCTGCCGGTGCCTGTGGCTTTCCCGCCGCCGTCGCTCGTCTCCGGCGGTTGCGGCTCCCAGGAGCGGGGTGGCGCTACTTCAGGCACTTGCTAGGGGCTGGTTTGGGGTCGTTTTGGTAATGACATACCCCCCGAAGCCGCCTTTGAGGCGGCAGCTGGTCGCGCCGCCGCGGAAGTGGGCGGGTATGCAAGGGGGAAGGTCTGCCCGGCCTAGACAATCAACTAGAAAAAAAAACAGAAGGCTTTTTTTTTTTATTTTTTTTTTATTTTTTTTTGAGTATTGAAGAGCTGAAACAGCGAGGTTTTGCCCTAATCGACAAGCAAGCAGCCCAGGATTTGTACTGTCTTGTTGAGGAAGCGCAGCTGGGAGGTACGCCCTTACAAAGGCGGTAGTGGCCCAGTGTTGTCGCTAAAGTGTACTGAGCGCCTGGGGACTAGTGGGAAGAAGCAGGATGAGAAATTTTCTTCTTTGCGAACTGTTTCGCTCCATCTCCAGGAGGATTTCTAAGTCGTACTAGAAGCAGTTCAGGGAGAAGCTGGCACAGCTCTGATCCGGTCATCGTTTGCTCACAACTAGGAAATCCTGCTCCTCTTCCCTGAAGGAAAACCCCAGTTTGTCAGGGCTGAAAAATCTCCTGCTGTTTTGGACAGCCTGTCTTCTGAGCTCCTCTCTGGAGTGCCTTCCCGATGCCCCGGGAATAGGCCGCCTCTGCGTGGTAAGCTCGTTTTGTTTCAGTCTGGGGCTGGCGAATTCCTAAGAAACTTCAGCCATCATCCGGTCTGCACACCATGTGCCTTGTTTGGCTGTAGCTTGCCCTAGGAAGGCTACGTGTTTTTTTCTTATCCTGGTTGTGGGCTCGCAGCCCTGAGGGCCTGTGCAGGAAACACAGCCTTGGGGCGATGTTTGTATGAGTCTGATAATTCTTGTTTTGAATTTGAGGTTTTTCTGGCTTTATTTGTCAGTAAATGCAGCTGACTGCTTTTAAGATAGGTGGGTGGTTCCTATGCTGTTATCTAAAACACCAGATAAATTTATCTAATTAATGAGGGCTGCGTTGACCAGAGATGGCAGTAGGTGTACCCCTCTGTTCCGAGTCACTGACCTCCATAAAGCTAGGCTGTACTTTCTTTCCCAGAGGACTTCTAAGAGGTTTTCCTGGGCTTTTGATTGTTTTTCTTATTGACATGTGAACAAGAATATCATGCCTAAAGCTCTTCCATTGTTCAATGCGGGCAGCTCTGTAAGTGTCCATTTTTGTGCGCAAAGCATTTTAAGTTCAAGGTAGAGATCTTCTGTAACCTTGTTCTGGCCTGATGATAGTAACAGCCTGCCTCTATACAAACTATTGACTGCTCTATTTTTCCTCTTTTTTTTTTTTATGTAAAAGTAACAGAAATGTGGAAAAAATGAAAAAGATGGATTTACTAACTGCTGGTCTGCAGAATAAATATCCGCAGTGGATGCTTACACAAAACCAAGAGGGAGTTTTGGGTGATAAAAAGGTATGTCATCGCATGGGGGGGAATTTAGTTGGTTGCAGGCTGCATAATAGAACAAGGTTGGACCACAGGCTTTGAGTTACGCCTCTGATACTTGTGAATGTTTACGGCTGTTTTGTCCTATGAACTGTAATTAAATTTAGCTACTCCTGTGTCATTACTGGTTCAATTAATGAAGTCTTGCTTTTTTTAATTAAAATCTCATGTATTGACCGAAGGCTGTTGCTATTATCTCTGTAGAAATTCCTTCTTGAATTTCAGTGGCAAAACTACCCATGTATAAGGGAGCTTTTGGTGCATTGATCACCTGGTATTGTGGGCTGTACATCAGCAAGGACTGGTGGGGGTTTCCACTCTGTAATTTGAGAGCTCAAAATGCCGTGGCCTCGAGTTGTAGCCTGACAGGGGAGTTGGTTCTGGTAAGGCCCTCCAGCTTTCTGCACTTGCACATGTTTGGTATTTCAGAAGGTTTTGCAGCTCAGAGGTATTAGAATTGATTGATCATCAAGATTATGTCAGTTTCTGGTGTTCTGAGAATCTTAATGTGTCCTTGGATGGGTTTTTTCCTGCATGTATGAGCAGTTTCAGTATAAAACTTCCCACTGGAAGGGACCCCCCATCCCTGTAACATCTGAAACTGCTTTAACAATAAGAAAACTAATTAATGAGATAAAAGCAGAAGACTCAGTTCAGCAGTTTTCTTTCTATAAGTGGGAGTAAAAAATTAGTAGTCAGTTAAAACCAATATGACTTTGATTTGCTGTGGTACAGCCTGTGTGCTGTGTTTTGTTGTGCAAGCATAAAATCAGCACTGGTTTTGTTTCAGTATCTCCCCCTTCCAGGCAACTTATTGTTTCTGGAACTGTATTAAAACCTGTTTTGTGTGTTGTGGCCTCTTCTGATTTACAAGACTGTTTTGTTCATCAAGTGTTACTATGTGATATTTAACTATATTTGCTATTACTGATATCGTAGCTTACTTGCATATTTTTAACCAGCCTGAAGGTTTTTCAGGCAGGTCAACGTTATCGGAAGTTTTGTAGTTCAAGTAAGTTTATCAGTCAGTAACTTTTAGTAAATACCATTCTGAAAGGGATGGGGAGAAAAACACCAACTGGAGTGTTACGTTTCACCCCACCTTGTGTGCTTAAAGCTTCAATATGTTATCAGGTATTCACCAGCTGATGGAGGATATTGTCCCTTCTAAACGTTGCACATAGCTTTAAATCCGTAAAGTTTACTTAGACCGTTGAAATTCCTTGCATGTTACATCTGGCAGGATTCAGCCAAGTGGGCTGGCTGAGATGTTGAAACAAGGAAATGGGCCAAGTGAGCTCTTGCATACAGCTCTACCAAAATAGAGACGTGTCAGAGTGTTTTAGCCTGACCAGGTTTGAACGACTTGAAAAACTACTTAAATTGTTGTCCACTTCTAAAGTATTTTTTTCCTCAGATTGGAGGTATGCAAGTGCTACAGCATTTGAAGTAGCGTTGAGGGGTTTTTGATGCTATCAAAAAGATCTTTTCCCTAACCTTGTTTTTGGAAAGCTACTGAATCTCTTTGGTGGGAAGAACGCAACTAAATTAAATTGAGGTCAAATACCAGCCTGCACGATTTTAGGCTGAGTGACTGGAGTTAAGCAAAAATTGGGGCATGAACATGAATGGTTTTATAAAGGGTGGGGGTGTCACCCTATTGCTAGTTGACAGTGATACTGGCCCCGCGTGTGGAACTGCAAGGCTTCAGTAACCGCTGTTAGGGGTTCAGGTGCCAGCCTTGCTGGGGTACAGCATTCAAGTTGCGCGCGGCGGTCGCAGTGCTGCTGTGTCTCTGTGGCAAGGTCAGGCGTGGCCATAACGAAGCCTCTTCCCAATGTTGTTTGACAGAAACCTACTGTTCAGAGGAGCGTTTTGGAAGACGGGCTGCCGTTCCTGGAGTTCTGCGGGTCTGTTATTTACAGCTACGAAGCCAGCGACTGTTCCCTTCTCTCAGAAGACATCCGGTAATAGCTCTTACTCTGTGTTTTCTTTTCCTTTTGAGTGCTTTTTCCTTTCTGCAAAGGACTTGGCACTTCTCTCTGTCCCCTGGCTGATTGTGCATTTGTGTCCAGAGGTCAACAGTTCAGCCAGAGAAAACATCTGGTGGTGGTGGCTGTCTTCTTTTCCATGGCAAATGTGTTACTGGTTGCAAGCACAAACTGAACCTATTTCTCATGATGGTGGATTATCCATGTGAGATCCCTGGTTTGCCTACAGTGTGTGGTGGTTTAAAAATAGCTCTCCGTTGTGCTGTTATGGAGTTAGTTTTTCATTTGGTCTTTTTATGGGAGATGCCTTCGCAGGACCTTGCAGCCCCTTTAAGCAGAAGCAGTATGTGCAGATACTTTGCCTTTCGCAGTATGGGTAGTTCCATTAACTTCAGTGACTTCACAGGGAAGTATGAGCTGTAAGAAATCAAGTTTATGTGTTAAGTCATAACTGGGGACTGTATGTTTGAATAAAAGGGAGTAAATTGATGATATAAATAGATTATTATTTTCCTTCCTTTTTGCATAGTGTGGTTCATATTATGGGCAAAAAATTCTATACAAAGCTTTCAGCACAGCGGGATAGGTAAAGAACAGGCTTTCAAGGAAATATAAACTGTTCCATCATCTTTTGTATCTGGCTGTTTCCTGAGGCTTGCTATACTGCGGTGTAGCAAGGAAGTAAGATCGGTGTAGCAAGGTTTGGAGGGTTTCTTGCAGCTTTTGGGGCCAGCACAAATTTCACCTCCTTACAGTCTTGATTTTAAAATGGGTTCTGTGTCCTGTACGTGTGAAAGGAAAAATGCACTGGCTGTGATTCTCTTAAACACCTTTAGGTAAGATGACTTAAGCCTGATATTTTAAATACTGGTAGAAGAACACCTGAATGTGAAGAATATCCATTTCTTTCCAGGCAGAGTTTATCAGATGGGGCTGCTGTTGGATTTGATATTGAATGGCCACCATCATATACTAAAGGAAAAATGGCGAAAATAGCTGTAATCCAGATATGTATAAGTGAGGAGAAGTGTTATTTGTTTCACATCTCTTCAATGTCAGGTACCGTACTTCCTCTTTTCTTATTAGTTAGGGCATGAGTAGCCCTCGGTTTCTTGTGATTAAGTTTGAACTTAAGCCTTGAGCAACAGCTGATATTTCACACTATGTTAGACAGTAAAAATCCGTCCTTCTCCCCTTTTCCACATATAGTAAAGGGATTTATTCTTTGCGTATTGCCTATGTACATCAAGGACATCAAGGGAATCTTAGCCCAAGACTTGTCCTGTGTGCTGGCATACAGCGTTTCAGGTTCTGAGCAGGGCAAAAGGATCTTACCTGAGGATTGTTTTCCTCTCTGGGAAAGAATATTTTCATTCAGTTTTAAAAACTTAATTCCCTGCTCATATAATGAGTTTTCTGTCTAGTGCCAAAATAAACAATGAACCTAAATTTAGCAGGCTGTGTTTCTTTCTAATTTGGCTTCAATAACAAAACCCCTCAAAAATGATGGCTGTCATGCTGTTTGTTCCTAATACCTGCATTTTGTGGCATTTCTTTTCAGAAAGAATACTGGATACCTGGTGTGATGCAGCTGTGGGGATATAAGGGTGTGTGCTCAGCTGAGTCTGAATTCATTATGGATGTGAATAAAAGCTTCCAAATAGGGAAAATAGGAATGGGGGAAAGAGGCTACAATTTTATAACCTTTGGTTTGAATGTTAGATTGAAATTATGCCTGTGAGATGTCTCTGATTTCCCTGGGGTGTGCATGCTGAGGTATAATAGCGATAATTTTAATGTTGGTGTTCAATCCTTTGTCATTTATAGCAAATGGGGTGGAAAATTTAATTGCTGGAGGCTATTCAATCCGGGAGGCAGAAAGGTACAAGTGCACAAAAGAGAAAGATTTGAGGAAAGGAAGCTGAGGGAGGAAGAGTCATAAAGAGCTGAAAAGCTTTTGATTCTAGAAGTGAAGATGTTTGTGTGTTGACACTGAGCACAGTTGTGTGTGGGCCACAGCGTGTTACAGCAGAAGATGGTGTTTCCTCCTGAATCGTTTTCTGAAATTTCTTTTCTTGTCAATGGGGGATGCACTTTGAAGTGAGTGAGATGTCAGCCTTTTTGCAGGAACCACAGCCAATTTATGCCTATTATGCAGAATATACTTGATACACAGCAGTGTAGGTGTTTGCAGAATTAGCCAGTTGGGTAAGACTTAGCATTTTTTGTTTGGGGAGGGATGGGAGGGGAGCTTCTTTCTGCAGGAGGAAGAGTGAAGCATTCTTGGACTGAGTATAAAGGACAAAAACTACATATATTTGAGGAAGATGATCAAGAATCTTCCACTTAATCTTTTTTCTTTACAGACTTAAAAAAATGTGGCCTGTTTCTCAGATTGTAGCCGTTGTATAGTCTTGAACTTAGACCTTTTTTAGTTCATACAGTCACTTTTCTAGAAATGAGGTGGTAGAAATGGAGCACAAGTCCTCTGCAGGGAAGTCCCTGCCCTTGAAGGTTTTCATGGTGATATTCTTGGATGAAAATCACTTGTTCAGTAAATTATCTGTATGTTGCAGGCTTTTATTCAGCTCAGCTATATTCATCTCCTCTACAGAGGATTTTCCATATTGTGTTATGGCTGAGGTGCTTTGGCAATGCTGTACCCGGTCTGCGTCTTATAGCACTGGGCTACTACAGTTTTGTGGGTTTTTAACAATTTTTTAATGCTTTAAAATAATAAAAAATTGAACTGCAACTTAACAGTCCATGGCGCAGCTCATTGTGGCTGTGGTGGCAAAAGTGTCTGGGTAGTGTGACAGTGATAGCCATGAAAGTGTAGAGATAGTTGTGTAAAAATAAAATCGGTGATGCAAAGTGATTGTTGAAGTATATAACTACGCATTACTCTAGTGAAAGGTGAAATTTGAAATCATAACCGAGCCAGCTACTAAGTACTATGCGTTTGTGCAATATTGCATGTTTGTAGGTACTAGAATTACACTTGAGACTAATTCAGGGTATCCAGCTGTGTGTTCCTGAAGGTATGTATTTAATCAAGATGCTCTGAATTTTAAATGGAAACAAACACAGAGGGGAGAAAAAGGCTGCTTTCGTTCAAGTATGAAGTGTCTGTGTCTGTTCCCTCCTGTACAAAACCAGATATGAAAGCTGCATGCCTCTGTTCAGTCCTGTAAACTTGAAAATACCCTTTGATCCAGGATTGCTGAGCCATCAGTTTGGGATAAATCAAAATACAATACTTTGCATCTGTGTTCATCCTCGAATATTTTTTCATACTTGCGACACTGACTTGTTGGGGAATTTGGTTGGCAAAGTCTGTTTTCCAAATGCTACTGTTGGACCAGCCCAGCGTTGGCACTGAGTATGCCTCCACAGAATCTGTTTTCCTGGTGATTCCCTGTGCTTATGGTTTGAACTGTTTCCTGGGAATGTGAAATAGCAAAAACTGGGAAGGAATAGTGGGGAAAATAGTAAAATAATATTGCATTTGGTTTTGTGAGCATCTGATTCTGCGAATTAAAATATCTTTTCCAGTTAAAGGTTGCCTTTTTGTTACGTGATTAAATGATCAGTAAGACAAATGAAAAAAGGTTGTTTAATTTTTTTAAACTTGATTTGTTTTCAGATGCAGCATGAATTTCCCAATTTCAAATTTCCTCCCTGCTTGTCTGCAGTTGACATATTACAATCAATTGGTGTTTCTGGTCATTCCAGAGTACAAACAGTCACATAAACAGCAACTCTGGGGGCTCTTCCTCTAAAAGCGCAGTCTTTTGCAGATGGCCTTTGTGCTAGGATTTTGTCATTTCGATTAGACTTTCTGGCATCTTCCAGCATTTAGTTTCTCATGTTTGGGCTTAATCTATTTTAGGTTTTCCCAAGGGACTCAAAAGACTGCTCGAAGATGAAACAATTAAAAAGGTTGGCGTAGGAATTGAGGGAGATCAATGGAAGCTGATGAGTGACTTTGAAATCAAACTGAAGAGCTTTGTGGAGCTGGCTGACGTTGCTAATGAGAAAGTAAAACTTAAAACCTTTTTGTTGTGGGAGGGAATCTTGTTATTGTGCTATACAAAAGGAGGCTTCCTTGTCTTCACAGGAGTTCAATTCTCATAGCAAACATGTTCCATAGAATAAAGCACAGATGTATTAACTTCTATTTTTAAAAAAGTTTAAAAAGAACTCTCAAGAAAATCTGCAGAACTAAGTCCTGTCTTTCAGTGAGCCAGTTGTTAATGAACATTTGTCCCCTTTCAGGTCTGTTAACTACTTGCATTTACAAGGTATGGCTTTTAAAATCAGCTGCAGATGCATTTTCTTTTCTTCCTAGTGATGGAAATGGCCAAATTGTGTCAAGTCAGGGTTCTACTGGCAATGGTGTACTTGTCCCAGCAACGGCTGAACCTTTAAAATAAGATGCAAGAAATGCTGCAGAGGCAGTGAAGGAGTGATGCCTGTTTGAAGGGAGGCAGCCCTTCAGCCACAGCTTGCTTGGTGCTGGAAGGAAGGGTCAAGATCTTCCTTGAAGTCCTTCATGTGGAGTTGTTTGCCACATGGTCTGAGGCTGTAGAACTATCTTTGTTTCCATGACTCTGAAATTGGTGTCGCCTCTGCTGTCATGTGGCTGCAGTTTCCAGTGCCTGATGACCCATTGTTTGGAAGTAGCGTTGCATTTGGCACACCCTGAATTTCAATTTGGTTGGTTTTTGGTTAGATATCACTTGATGTAGGGAGATCTGTGCTGTCTTATTAGGGAAGAGAGCAAAAGCAACCTTCCAAATCATCCTGCCATTCTTATTTCTAGCGTGCCTCTTAATGTGTTTCTGTCCTTTTGTGTACACAAGGCTTTTCCTTACCTGTCCTTGGTTTCCCCCGCTCTTCTCTTCCCTTCTGTGCTTTTTTGTTTGGTAGGATAACAGCAACAATTGTAGCTTCCTGGTGGAGATGGAAGGCTTATGCCCAGAGATAATACTACTTATGCATTTCTCTTTTCTGTGCTTTATATACCCTGTGTGATTAAATCACAATGCGAGGAGGGGAGCATGATGTATCATCAGCATTTGGGGCAGTGCTCTCCATATGAGCCACCTTGAAGTTTCGGTTTCTAGTGGGTTGGAAACTGTACAAATTAAACTGCTTTGTTCAAGCAGTAGAAGGAGCTGTTTCTTCTCAGACTTGGAGTTTCCTCAGTTCACTTCCCTTTTTTTTTATCCCAGCATCTGACTCCAGGATAATTTGTTGTGAAGATGAGCAATGCGATTTCTGATAGCAGCTTTGAAGTCCTCTGTTAAAGAGAAAACAAACCAAAAATAAACTTGAAAGTGAAACTTGAGGGGACAAAGAATAGGGTTGTACATAATGACACAATGTGAGGGGGAGGGCTGGGGGAAACTCAAAATGAACAGTTGGTGGGGTTTTTTTATACCAGATTTCAGGGGATGAGCTGAAAATGCTGCACTGCTGCTGTTAGGCTCAACAGTTCTGCAAAAGGCTTTGCAAGTGCTAGCAAGTTGGAATAGCAGAAGGCTGTGCCTGTGAGCCCTGGATTCTTGGGGTCTGAAGGAAAGTTTCCCAAACTGGCTATTAAGACAATAGAGTGTAGCAACTGTGATTGACAAGTAGGATTACAAAAGCAATTGAAAACAGCACAGTGGTGGGGTAACTTCTAGAGACTTCTGCTGAACTGTTTCCCAGTGGTTAGTGTGGTCTGTAACTGCGCTCTTCTGTGTTTGGTTTTGGACTTGCAAAAGATGACAAAACACTTAGAGCAGACCTTAATATCCCTGTATTTATATTAAATAAATTCCTGGTATTAGATATTGAGTTTCTCTAATTAGTAAGGCAAATAATAGAAAAATCCTGCAGGAGAGAAGGGTTGCTGTTTTAAGTCTATGGCTTTTATTTTATCAACCCTGAGACTAAATGGTGTAGGTGTTTCCTATTTTTGGTAGTGTGACAATGCCCCCTCACACTGCATGGACTCATCTGGCCCTTCTGCCATCTTTCCAGCTTGACAATGTAGGTGTGTCCTCTAACTATAGTTTCAGGGCAGGGGAGTACAGCTTTCGAATGGGCAAACTACTTTTTAATATGATGAGAGCAGAACTAGGCCTGGAGAACATTTATTGCTTTGAGAAACTAGTTGGTTCTAACTCAGAGCTCTTTCCCTCTAATGAGGGATTAAGTGCACTTTTCTACTTTTAAGAATACATTCTGCCAGGTCCAATTGTTTTCCCCTTTAAACAAGTCCTCTGTGGCTTTTTCTTTCCCCAGCTGAAGTGTAAGGAGACATGGAGCCTAAATGGTCTGGTGAAACACCTTTTTGGCAAGCAGCTTTTGAAGGATATGTCTGTCCGCTGTAGTAACTGGGAAGCGTTTCCACTCAATGAGGAGCAAAAGTTGTATGCAGCCACAGATGCCTATGTATGTATAAGAACACCATTCTACCNTGTATAAGAACACCATTCTACCTGAATCAATAACTTTCTTCTCTAATGTGCTGTTAGCTGCTTTTTTTCATGCTTTTCTGGTACAGAACATAACGAAAGTAGGACGACTTTGAGGCCTGCTGTCGATATGGGGTACTGAAAGGTGGAAACGCCACTGAGGAGGTTGCTGTCCAATTCCTTGACTTAAGTTTTCAAACCTCAGCGTTCATCCAGAGCTTCATAATATCTTCTCTGTTGAAGATATTATGCTTGTACNNNNTATGCTTGTACCTGACTTGGTAACCTGTCTTGTTGCTGAGATAACATAAAGAGAATATTTTGGTGAACATTTTATGTAGAAAATTGAATGTAGATGGAAGAAAGAACCCCCATTCCACAGCAGCCTTGAGCCTCCCAGGAGGTCATTACTACTTAATGTTTCGTGGTGTTGCAAGATTTCCCTTTTTTTTTAAGTCTATTCACAAAGCAGAGCTCCTGGAAGTTCTGCTGTGCGCGTTGAACATGCCAAGTAACACAGGCACCAACAAGTATGCCTGAGGAGTGTCTGTCTGTTTGGACTCAACTCAAGTTGTCACCTCAGGGAAGTGAGTTTTGATGGAGTAGTCGGGTGAGTT
>VZTV01079250.1:0-18026 GCA_013400875.1 Anhinga rufa
AAATGCTTAATAATAAAACCCAAAACATTAATGCTACAAATTAGGAGCAGGAATGCAAATTCATTAAATTTTATATATGGTATGACCTAGACAGCAACGGTTTTCTTTTTATTATTGACTTACGCTCTACTGCGGGAAACAATTTCTTAGTTTTAACATCTTACTAGCTCATAAGCAGAAAGATGGACACAAGCGTACTCTTTTGTTTTATGGTGGACTTAGAAGGGCAAGTCAGTGAACAGAGAAGTAAAGTTCTCGTTCGTAAGCATCCTTCTGTTCCCACATACAGGGCCAGAACCGTGAATGGACTATGCATCTGGTTACATGGCCATTGCTCCAAAACTACCTCTGTTTTGTCCAGTAGCTTTTAACATGAGAGATGGAAGCAGTCCTGAGACCAAGGTCTTGAACCCAGATCCCCCTTTTCATAGAAAGTGGCAGCTGTTCAGGGTTTTGGTTCTGTTCTTGGCCCAGCAAACCTCAGAGGGTTGAGTGGAAAATGCCCCAACTCCAGCTAGTTGGTGCTTATGGATGCCTCCTGAAGGATAGGAAATGGAAGCTTGAAACCAAGGTGCTGATATAAAATTCTCGTTTCCAGCGGGCGGTCTCTTTTCCAAGGGGCAACCTTCAAGGAACAGTCAATGGCTTGTTACCATTTATATGCAGGCCATGCCTAGAGCGTGTGGGTGCAGAGGGAGATAGTGGAAAGCACCCCTGAAGTTGGAAAGGCTCAGAAAGCATCCCCTTCTCCTCCTCTTGGTTTGCTGGTATACGATGACTGAAGAGAAGGAAATGACGAGAAGGGAAGGAGGAAGCCCAGCTTCTCACTCGGCAGTTAGTACTCCTTGCGTGTATTCAGAGCATTTGGAATGAGAAACCCCCAGCACTTCCCTCCTTTCCATATCTGTTTTCTTTTGCTCTTTCTGTAACTCTTGATCAGAGCCATCCCTCCCTCCTGCCAAAGACTAGGGAATGAGAAGAAATGAAAATAAATTCATTGCAGGTCAAATGGATGAGGCTGGGCTTAGTGCGGACAGAGCAGGCTGAATGGAGCAAGACTCTTGATGTGCTCTGTTCTCAGTGCTCAGCCAGGCACCTGTTTTCCCAGACTGTGAAGATACTGATGTTGCTGTTGCTTTTTCTTAGATTCATAGAATTCATAGAACAACCTTCAGACATAAACCTTTGGGGTTCTGAGCTTCATGTGCACCAGGCAAAACTGTCAAGCCTGGTCAATATCTGAATATATTGAGGAAAACAGAAGGTGCTGAAGGAAAACAGTGCTGGTATGTTGGGGTGGGCATCACCTCTTATCTGAGTCTTAACTTGGTTGTGCTATTGCAAGGCTATTCTTTAAGCTGAATTTAAATAACCAAAACCCAGCCGGTGATTTTTTTCAGATTCTTGGCACCTTTAGAATGAAGTAGGGCTTTAGTGCCAACAGTCTCAACAAAAGCTTGAAAGTTAAAATGCAGTATTCCAGCGTATAAAGCAGTTCAACTGGAGAAAAGTGTGTCAAAGCAATCTGTATTTTGACTTGCATTCAGTTTTGATTATTGAATGCCACTCTGAAGAAGGTTGTGTTTTACTGATGGATGAAATTGCTCTACAAGAGGAAATATGTTTGCTGCACAAAACGATGCCATATAAGTAGAGACTAAAAGAACAGATTCCTTTATTGAGCGGAAATTAATGAGGGAGCTTAATTAGAGTTTATAAAGTTAGAAATAAAAGCAGTTCATTTTGCTTTGCTGTTTATTTGCCTCAAAAATTAGCTGCTCCTATCCAAATGAAATTAAAAAATAATACATCTAAACTGGATACATTGGGGTTTTTTCCTATGTACTTAGTTTGTGAAGTTCATTACATAGAGTCATTGAAGCTCAAAAATAACTATCCCGCTACAAAAAACCCTATTTGTTCTTTTTTCTTCTTTTTTTTTTTTTTTCCCATCCCCCCCGCCCCCGCTTACAACCCCAGCTGAGGTAGAGGTAGCATGCAGTCTGGATAATCCAGACTGGTCTGCCTCAGTGAAAGCTTATTTGAGTTGACCAGCTGATTCTGCAAATGAAATATAAAACAGGTAAGTTTTTAAGGACTATAAACTGTTCACTACATAGGATCTTCTCTAACGGAAAAGCTGAGGAAGGAGCTTGCCATATGAGCAGGTATTTTTCATTTTCAGTTTCCTTGAACTTTGCTTGGAAACACTCAACAGTGGATTCATCTGATTTTTGTATAGCGATTCCTCTGCGTATAGTTTGACACGAGCTTTGCGATTGTTTTGGCTTCAAGGCACTATGTGTGTCTAAGGGCTTATGCAAGACAAGCATGTAAATCGAGTGTGTGCTTGTGTTAGAATTCTCCCCCTTTTCCAGATTTTGGTGTTACAAGTAAGTCACAGTACATACATGCAATCATTTGTGCTTAAGCTAAGCTCCTCTGGTCTTTGATCAGTTTGGAGACTTTTTAGGAGCTATTTTCTTTCCTGTTTACATCTCAATATATACTTACATGAGTATCACAAGGTGCACTAAACCTTTTTAATGAGCTTTAGCAAATCAGCAGTTTGCTTCAAGATGTGTGGGTTCTACCATCTCACAAAGTTGTGCCTCAAGGAAGGGGGAAGAAACGCCTTTTCACGCTGCTAGCGTACCTCATCCCACCTATCCCCACCTTTGCTGTAGAGTTGTGGTTATATGGCTGATTCCCATTCGGTAGAAGACATGCTGAATTAGCTATGCAATGCATTTATGCCTCAGGGCAAGTTCCTTTTCCAGCGCACAGTGCGGGAAGGTTCGAACTGAAGAGGAGAATAAAATTTTTATGAACTGAGACTTGGAACACTTGAGTGCTGTAATATGCTTTCAGCTAATTTCATCTTTAAATACAGATAATGAATCCACTTCAGTTTGTATTCAGATACAAAATGTCATTCATTTGGTATGAATGCAAATATCTATATAAAATGGGTGAGTTTTGCAATTTGGTCATAGCTTATTTTTTTTTACATAATTTAAACTAGCTAGGTGAGGTTATACTGACGTGTTTGTAAATGAATTGGGGAATTGGGCTGTGTATTGGAGGAAAACATAATTTATAAAACCCTGTATAATTAGTTACTCTTCAGTATCTGTGTTCAAGAAAAGCCCCCTTTTTAAACACCAATACAGTGATGTAACCCACCTATGAAAGCCAGGTGGGACACATTAAAGATCATGAAATGCTCTCATGCTTCTGGAATGATCAAATCCCGAAGATCCACCTGGCCTTGGTTCCCAGGGTCTGGCGTGAGGCATCAGGCTGGAGTTGCTCTGGGGACACCTGTATTTTAGGGTAGAAAAACATAAGTGTTTCATCACAGTCTCGTGATGCTGTTCAGGAAAAAAATAATAATTTTTAAAAAGCCCTTAATAAATGTGATTACTGTTTAGAGCTGCAGCTAAATTGAGGTACTGGGAAAAAAACAACATGTTTTGTTTGACATATTTGCTCGTATTATTTCATAGCAATTTAACCTGTCATTTACCCAAGTTTTTAGGTGCCAAATCTTGCCATGAAATGTCTGTTTGCCATGAAATGTCTGTCCCTCCTTGAAAATATTTTCTTTCTCTTACGATGTATCTCTGAACCATTGTCAAATTCCCTAGCCTTACTGAGTTTGAGTTTGCAGGGATATAGCTCAGTACGATAAAGTTTAATACATCCCATTTTACTGACAAAATCTGCTTTTGTCCACTGTAACAAATGTAATCATACAGCGTATAAATAGAAGCCTGTATATACAGAACACAAGAGTTCAACGTGTGTCATCCTGTGCCCATTTCAAAGACGGGGATGATGGAGTGGGTGCTCATAAAATCCAGATTTTGACTGTAGAAAGTGAGAGTGTGAGTGAGCAGCTGCTCTGCCAGTTCTGCACAAAAGCTCTCAGGCAGTGGCTTAGGTATGAAATGCCCAGATATTTAAATTTTTAATTTTTTAAGTGTGCCCTTTGGAGAGCCAGCATCTTTCAGGTGATGAAGCAATGGGTGATGTAGTTTAAATTACCTGCAGTTTTGATGTAGTGGGGAGCCAAAACGGAGCAGCTGAGAGTATTTAAGAGTTTTGATGGCTTCAGTTCATGCCTTTACCTTGGGAAGGGGCGGTGGGAGCCCTGCACTCAGAGATAATTGTGCATGCCGGCACTGCCGAAACCCACCCCGTTGTGCCTGTGTTTTCTGACAGCTGCAGGAAGCAATCAAGGCCGGCAAAGGTGTGACTTCTGCCATCGACCTCTGCCGCTGCCACGGAAACAGAGCGCTGGCAGCCCTGGAGCGCTTCCCTCCCTCCGAGGCCAGGGCTGCCTTGGCCAACATCGTCTACGCTGTGACCAGGTTTCCCTGACCCGCCGCGGCGGGAGGACCTGCTCTCCCTCTGCAGGCGGGAGCAACCCAGTGGGATGCTGATGATGCTCCGCACGGCTGGTCGCCTCCTTGCCCCCCGTCCCATCCCATCCCATCCCGACAGAGGAACACACGCCAGCCACCACCACCACCAGCAAAATTCGGGAGGCGGAAGAAAAAAAGGTCACAGCCAGCTTTTGCTTGTCGTGCCAGAAGCGCACTTGAGGCTGCACCGGTAGAAATAATTAATGAGTCCTGTTTCCGTGACCTCAGCAAATGGACAGGAAATAAGTCGGTATTGATTGGGCACCGGCGGGGACGGCGCCAGGGTGGAGGCCGGTGGTTTTCCTGCCCGAGGGAGGGATAGAGGGAGGGATGGAGGGGTGTGAAGATCCAGGTGTCACAAGAAACCTGCTCAAACCTGCCCAGAGAGAGCGAGCTGCCGAAGCCAGGAATTAATGTACCTGTTTATCAAGGGGAAGGGCAGTTTGAGGGATTGATTAATGGGGGGAAATCCTCTCTCTGTGTGCATGCAGTCATGTCTCCTCACACTGTTTTTATGTATTCAAATGTAAAATTACGCTGTGCCTAATGCCTTCTGTATTTGAGAAACTTGCTGAGAAAATGTGTCAAGCATGGTAAGTAGGAGCTTTAAAATATTTAATCAAATATTAATTTGGCTTTGTTAAGGGAAGTGACTGCCTGGGTTTTATACTCTGCGTATAAAATATATTGCTGTGGGTCAAAGAATGAGGTTTTTCCAACTCTCCTGGGGGAGGGAATATCCCTCCCTCAGATCAAGAAGTTTGTTTCAACACAGCCTTACACAAAAGAATTTCCTAGGTTTGTGACACTTGTGTTCATTTAAGCCAAAGAAATGTTAATTTGTAAGGCTAGACATTGGCCTTTGGCAGAAAGGAAGAAGGAATGCTCTTCTGTGAGTACAGTCTTTCACTGCGCTGAATAAAATGCAGAAAATACTGGAGAAGTTTTGAACCTCAGTGTGTTGAATTTTCAAGTCCAATTACAGACAGCGTATAAGGTGTATCAGAAGCCTGCAATTTGAGACCGTCTCTGTTTTGTTCATAGGAGAAGATTTTTGTGGTTTGCATGCACGCAATCTGAGAACGCCGTTGACAAGAAGGCTGAGTTTACATAAATGATCTAGATTGAGACTCAGCTACCGTTCTTCCTTCTGTGGTGTAATTACAGCCCAATCTGGAGACAGCTAGCACAGCAAACAGATTTCATTACATTGCTCACTCAAACACTAAGTGGAGTTATTTCTGTTAAATTCTCTCTTCCCTCCTTCTCCCCCTGCGCTCCTTTCCCTTGTCACACAGCTTGTTTGTCATAGACCAGCGTGTTGCATTCCACCGAATGCAAAATATAAATAAAAGCTCTATCCTCTAAAAATATACTGAAAATACATCCTGCATAATGTACATAATAGTCTGTGTAATATATGCCTGTATTATACCATAATATTATATGTATAATAAGCACCCTTGAGACACAATCTTTGTATGGGAGCAGCGTCCAGAACTCAGGACTCGCTTTGTTCTGGAGAATGGCTTCAACACCAGACCACTTCTTGCTTGCACTTCCTTCCTCGTACCTGCCCTGGCATCTTCTCTTCTCCTGAGACTGGCGCTTCTGCCCGAGTCAGCGCTGTTGCTACAGCAGGAAGGCTGGAGGCAGAAGAGGAGCACAGAGAAGCATGGCTTGGGTAGTGGCTGTCACAGGCATCTGCCTTAGCTAACGACCATACACTTTCACCTGTGAAGTTCCCTGAAGTTCTGCTAATGTGAAACATGTGCTTGAAAGAAATACCTCAATTCAACCAGAGTCATGTTTCAGCTTTTTTTGGCTCTGGTTAGGAACCATACGTCATCTTCTCTTTGTCTTACATCCACACTAAGGGGTTCATAATGATTTAGGGCTGCAAGGAGCTTGGGTCTGCTGGAGATGTTCTGAGCCATCTCACCTCTGGCACCTCAGTTGTGTGAAAGAAATATCAAGCATATTGCAAAAGTGTAAGCCTAGTTTACTACTTCATGAAAGTACAATTTTTTTATTTGTACTTTTTACTAATAAAGGCAAATCAGTAAAAATTAATGACCTTTTTTGTATTTTATCACCAGACAGTTCTGATTGCTCTTAAACTATTCTTTAACCTTAGTTTAAAAAAAAAAAAACAAACCCTTACCAATATTATCAAGTAATCTTAAATATAAAATACTTGCCTGTAATTATTGAGAAATTTTTGTTGTCTTATTTCCTCCAGGTAAACCACAAGCAAAGTGTTATACAAACCCTTGGTGAATTAATCACTGCTGTGTATTAATATCCTCCCCACACCTTATACAGTTTCTGGGCAGTGGTGGAACCCTAAGGCTGTTCTGGTTTTATTTTTATTCCCTCGATTCCTTTTCCCCACCCACTGCTGTAAGGAGGTCGGGGAGAGGGAAACCTGTGGTCTGGGTGGTGACCGAGAAAGGCATTTGCACCGTTTACTTCAGTCATCCAGCTACTCAACCAGACATACCAATCAGCTGCTCCTCTGAACTGATCCCAGGTATTGTATTGCTGGACCGTTGCATGGGTGCACAAAATGCAGGACAAGGTCCCAGTTGCTTTTTAAACCAACCTAAATTCATCTCCTACAAAGAGCACAGCTGCAGCGGCTAGAATGGCAGTTTCGTAGGTCTGCGATGGAAAGTCATTTAACTGCCAGCCGAGTATTTCCAGCTCCGCAATTGTGATAACACTGTATAGAAAGGTTGTTTGGAAAATGAGGTGCTTAGAACAGAAATGCTGGCTGGAAGGGACAGCTGAAAGTCATCTGGTCAAATCTCCCATTTGAGGTGGACTTTGCCAATATGAAGTCTGGTCTTGGAAACCACCAGGAATGGAGCTTCCACAAGTTCCCTGTGGAACCTGTCCCAGTGCTGCTCCACCTTCCTTGTGAAGGAGTGTTTCTGATGTCCAGCATGGGCCTGCCTTCCCATAGCCAGTGGCTGTTGCCCATTATTCATCATCTGCTGCTGCCAAGAATTGTTTGGCTCTGCTGCCTAGCTAATTCCCTATCCTGCAGCTGTGTGCTGCAGTGTGATTGCCTGTTAGCCTTCTCTTACCAGCTGAAGCAGCCCCAGCGCTGTCGGCCTCTCCTGGTGGCCATGTGTGTTAGGCCCTGACTGATGGGGTTGCCCTCTGGTGACCTGCGTGACTTTCATATCACCCCAAAACAGGCCAGTTCAGGAGCAGCCTCACTGGGTACAGTAGGGAGGAGAACAAAAAATTTCCTCTGATGTATTGGGTCTTGCTTTGATGGAGTTAATTTTCTTCGTAGCATCCCATATGGTGCTGTGTTTTGGATTTGTGACTGAAACAGTTGCTAACACACCGATGTTTTAGCTATTGCTCAACAGTGCTTGCGTAGCGCCAAGGCTTTCTGTGCGCCTCACTCGGATGCCCAGCGAGTGGGTTGGGGATGGGCAAGGTGCTGAGAGGCGGCATGACTGGGACGGCTCACCTGGACTGGCCACAGAGATACTCCATGCTATGTAGCGTCATGCTCGGCAATAAGAACTGAGGATGGGGTGTGGGGGTGTTCCAGGGGGTCCACTGCTCAGGGACTGTCTGGGCATCCGTCGGCTGGTGGTGATTGCTTTGGCATCACTTGGGGTTTTTTTTTGTTTGTTCGTTTTCATTTTTTATGTCTTTAACTCAATCCACAAATTTTTGCACTGTTGCCCGTCCGATCCTCTCCCCATCTCGCTGTGGGGGCCAGCAAGTGAGCAGCTGTGAGGTGCTTAGCTGCCATCCAGGGTGCGTCCACCACAGTCCTTTTTGGCACCCAGTGTGGGACAGATAGAGCTCAAGATAACGAGATATTTGACTGGAGTGCGCTAGAGGAAAATCACTATACCTCTTTAGCTGTTGCTAACCACGATGTTGATTTATTTGTTCTTGATGCAGGTTTATTTGCTCCCTTATCCCCTCCGTGTCATGCTCCCTCTCTTGCCGTACATCAAATTTGAGAGCTTTGTTGAAGGCTGGATTTGGCTTTTGCAGTTTGCTGTGTTGTGTTTTGCCCGGGAGAACTATGATGAAAGCCCTGGCCCTGAGCCTAATCTGGTATTTGGGCCCTGCATTGCTGCCATCCCAGTACTTCGGGAACCATCTCGTGGAGACAACTAACAATTACACCTTTTCCCTCTTTTCCTCTGAGACCCAATTTGTGGAGTAAACAAAGAATGGCACCTTCCCCTTCATCTCCTGCAGGGTAGATGCTTTCCACCTTGATAAAATAGCTCTTCGGTATTTTGAACATCACTGGGTAATCAGAATGTTCACATTGGTGTGTGCCTCAAGAATCTGTTTCCAGCTTTTCCTAAGGTTAACTGACTACTTAGGAATACCACACAGAGATGTGCCCTGAGGCAGTGTGGTTGTGGGTGGCAAGGTGCATGGAAGAACATGGGTGGGTATCTAGAACAGTTTTCACCTCTGATGGTGCAGGACTTGGCCCCTGAACAAGTGTGGGATCCTCATAAAGTGACAGAACAGTTGAGAAAAGGATGCCCTGGCTATGCTAACGGGACACAACTCACACCGTGCTGGGCCTGGCCTACGCCTACCAAGCACTGTTCAGCACCCTCACGGGGGAGAGAGGGTCTTTGGATTTGAAGACATACAAATGGGCACCTTGGCTAAGCTAGAAACCCACTTCTCAACTATATCGGTCACCCCTGTAGTCAAAAAGAAACAGTGGAAACAGAAGTCAACTCAGTCAGTCAAGGGAGGAAGAAGCTTCTC
This sequence comes from Anhinga rufa, assembly GCA_013400875.1. Lineage (NCBI taxonomy): Eukaryota > Metazoa > Chordata > Aves > Suliformes > Anhingidae > Anhinga > Anhinga rufa. The sequence continues at coordinate 9,207 of VZTV01079250.1, forward strand.
CTAAGAGGGAGCAAGAGAAGGAATCAAAGAGGCAGCCAGTTGTGCACAGATCAGTCACAAGAACAGGAGGGGAAAGGGACAGAAATCATAAATGAGTCGAAACCACCCACTCCCTATCCTTGAGTAAGCTGCCAGATATGCACAAAGACTATAGCTGTCAACCTGGTGAGCTAATCATCAGCTGGTTGCTCTGATGCTGGGCTACTGGGGCCAACAGTCAGGAATTAGAGGGCAAGGAAGCCCCGCAGCTAGGACCCCTTGCAAAGGACTGGGACCTCAACAACAGGATTGGAAAAGGGGTGACAACCAGCAGCCTCTGGAGGTAGTTCCTGTCAAGCACGAAGGAAAGGAATCCCCTCAAGGAAGGTCTTGTAAACTACGGAGGCAAGTGGACAACCACTGACAGTGGTATCTGAGGGAATTAGCAGTGATAGAGGTGATCAACAGCAACCTGGACAACAACCAGGCATCTAAAGACCCAGATGAAGTCCAGCGCACACCATCCACGCAGCAGGAGTTTGTATGGAGCGTACTGTCGTCGTATGCCAGCACCCTGGTGCTAACAAGTTGGCCAGACATCAAGGCCCCAGCTGTGGATAGACTGGCCAGCCAGCTCTGGAAATTCAAAGAGAATCTCTCTTCCACCCCAACTCTACAGGCCTGTAGTCTCGGCTGGGGAGAGACTGTCCCAACAGTCCTCTTCGCCCGTACCAGCCATCGTCTCAGCTACCAAGTGAGCTGTTCTCTGCTCAGGGGGAAGGGTACCAGGGGCACATTTTCATGCCACCCCGTGGTTTTGTCTGCATGACCGCAAGGCAGACATGAGGAGGTGGGATGGTGAACCCACCTCGAACCTAGGAGCTGGGGTAGGTGAATTGCGAGGAAAAACAGTGGCCAAAAAGGGTTCATATGGGAAAACTACTGCTCCCCTTGCTGTTGAGCAATTCCCCAGACAGAGTAGAAGGGCTGATCCTACTTCTGACCCCAATGGGGGTTCTGGTTTGCAGTTACAAGAATCAGGTAATGAATACTCTGACCAGGAACAGAGGGGCCCTGCCTCCAGCCAGGCAGAGGGAAGGGACAACCAGGTTTATTGGACTGCATGGATTTGATGGCCTCGAACACCTGCTCAGCTGGCTGTGCTTCTCCTGATGAAACCCAGCGTGTGTCTCGCCGTATTTGCAAGAGAGTGCACGTGTGGCCCATATTCAACCTAGCGTCCAACTTGGTAGAAGTTGCTAAAAGACTGAAAAACTCTTTTTAGTTTAATGGAAACATTAGGGAAGCATTCTCTGGAGTGCCTGGGGAATGCTTCTTGCCCCAAGCAGTGTTAAGGATGCCAGACCAGCCTGCTCAGGGGCAAACCTGCTGGGGAGATCTCTCCGTTGCTGCTTCTTCTGAGCAGATAGTGTTTGAATTTTCATGGATGTATAAGGCCGACTCAAGCAACCATGTCATGCTGCAGATTTATCAAGGAAGTGGCTTCTGGGTCAGAATCACTAGCTGTCACTACTCTCATCAACTACTTCAACCACACAGAAAAGTGAGGCATCAAACTTTTTTTTTATTCTTTGTAGTCTTCAAAGTACTTTTACCTGCACAGTGTCTTCTGAAAAAATAAAAAGCTAAAGCTTTTCAGTCTCTCAAAGCAGTTCAAAGGAAAGAATATTTCCAGTTCTGGAAGTCATCTTTCTGACGGTCTTTGCATTAAATTATCTTTTTTCTTTTTTTTTTCCTTTCAGAAACCAATCCCTAAAATGCATTAATTATTTACATAATTAGCATTCACGGGTTTCTCTTTTAGGGTAAGCCTGTTTTTCTAAAGCTAAGAGAAAGTAGCCATCAAGCTAAAACTCTGATAGCAAGCTGGCAAAATGTCTTTAAAATCACCAAAAGGTGAGGCGCAACGCTTGCCGCTTGTTGCAAAGGGGAGAAGAGGGCGACAAGCAGACCGGCAATGGACACACCAAAGCTCCGAGCTAGCACCCTTGCCCACGTCTCCCGGCGCCTGCTGCCGCCTGGACCGCCGCCGCCGCCAGCCGCGGAAGGCTCTGGCTCCCCCGTGCGGGGGAGATTCGCTCTCTGCAACGCTCCAAGTTTACTTTTCCATTCCTTCCTATTTCCAAAATGTTTTCGTCGGGGTGCATCTCTTGAAGAAAGCGAACCTTTTTCTCCAAAACAGAAACAGCGACAACTTACTCGCTAAACTGGGAAGCGGTATTGTACCGACTTCCCGTGATGAAACTGCAAGTCTATCGGCAGCAGAAAAGAGGGATCGTATCACGAGAACGCTGCTTTTGGCTGATAGTGACAGACAGGTGTCCCACTGGTAACTGTAACAGTAGTCCTCAGATTTATCTGGGTTTTTAAGAAATGTTTTTATAACATTCAATTCAAGGCATATTTCGGTATGATTGTCTGGGACAACTGCAATGTTGCAGCAATGTTATAAAAAATCTTGCTTTAAAATTCTCTTCTTTACGCTCTTCCGCTTTGTCTTCCTCCCTTCACCCGTTCCCCCAAATATCAAAGACTAAAAATACTCTGCCTTATTATTAGAACAATGGTCAACATTTTTAGTTTTAAGATTGTACAGAAAAGTGAGTATTTTACTTGCACCGAAACCAGTGTCTTAAAACTAGACTTTTTTAATGCCTTCCACGCTTGTGACAAATGACTTGCATCAGCTGCAAGGTTCAAATTTTACCAGTTATTAAATGTCAACTAAAAATGAACTGTTATGTAGAAGTAATTAGAAAAATCTAAAACAAGTACTGATAGATTAGGTTGCACTTTTTTTTCCTCCAGAAAAGCATGAACACTAGTTTAAAAAAGCTTTACTCTCTGCAGATGAGCATGATGCTTTCTGTATGTGACCGGCTTCTCCGAAACAGAGGGTGATTAGGAAATGAAGCATTTTTCCCTCTTGGCTAGCTTTNAATATTTATTTATATATTATACAGTATATATAATATATTATTATATTTTTATATATTTATATTTTATATCAACGTACAAAACCCGCGGATATCCCTGCCTCTGCTCGGACACTGTACGCCCACAAGCTATGGATGGCTTTTAGGTGTACATACACTAAGATGTCTTTGCAGGAAAATAAACAGGGTTTAAACATCTAGTATTTCTTAAAGATGACTGCTGCTGCTAAAAACGGTCACATTACTGAGCACTGGAAGTATTTATTATATAAACTTTTATGAAAAGTAATTGCTTTCAATCACATTCTATTGTAGTAATAATCACTAAGCGCAGGTGGGGGGTTTCCATCCTTCTTGTAAACCCAGGTCTCCACGCCTATATTTTTTATTAAAAAATCAGTCCAGATTATTTTTTCCGATTTCAAAGGCAAATTTATCCGCTGTTGGATAAAACGCATTCACTTTTTAAAGCCGAGCTTGTTCTCAAAGTCATTACCGTAGGGTATGACTGGGTTGAAGCAACTTGGTGGGTTGAAGCATCTAGTGGCCATGAACCAGAGAGCCATGGTAATGCAAGTTCAGAAGGGAAGGTTCCCATCCACGCAAAGAGCAAGGTGCAGGAGTAGTTTCCCAGTAGTAGTGAGCGTAAAGACCAAAAAGGAAAAATCACTAGCTGCTTCTGAGGCAGTGACTTGTTTGTGAAAGGGATGGTATAACATGATGGCCCTGATAGAAGGAGCTGAGACTCAAAAAAGCCTAGAAAGGCTGTTTCAGTTTCAGGTTCTGAGACAAAAGAGTATTCCTTCCATACGGATTTCTGCAATCTGAAAACTGCTACTTCCATTTTAAAAAAGGGAAGTGTTTACATAGGAAAAAAAAATACCGCAAATCAGCCAGCTGAGTTCTCAAAGAACCCTAGTTTTCTACATTGCTAACCAAAACCTTTTTTTTTTTCTTTTTAATATTATTGCAAATATTTGAGGTATGAGACTATGCAACAGGACCGATGGGCAGGATTCTGGAAGGGAGTGTTAAGCGCACAAAGAGGAGTGTGCTGTTTGCACTTGACTGGGAGATGTGGGCGTCTTTGAGAGAAAGGACTTTTCAGGCTATATTTACCTCTTTTGGACCTAACACAGAATTTTGACAAGCAGACCTTCATGGGATAAATGTTTGATCATTCAGAGTTAGTTATGGCGCAGATAATACAATGACTGTGCTTTAAGTGAGCATCGCTTCTTTTTAAATGCAAAGCTGCGAGATAGCATACAATGGTGCAGTTCTTGGCTGAACTAACACAGAGTAAAGAGAACTGCGATTTCATTGCCAAGAGATTAAAAGAGGCTTATGCTTCCAAGAGTGAAATTGCTCAGATTTGTCAGTTTTTAAACAGTTACGGATGCAACTGATGTATAAGTAAACTGCTGCAGCACAGAAGGAGATTGTCGGTTGCTCACTGGGTTAGTTACTCTATTCTTGAAGCTCCTTTACATTTCTGTTCTACTCCATCTTCCACTGCAGCTTTGATCTGATTTTTATTTTAAGCGTTTATATCAAATTCTCCTTCCTCTGATGCTCAACTGTTACATATCTGCTGTCTTGCCAGTACGCTCTGGTGCTACTTCAGGCTAGAAAAGTGGTTTTTTTTTATAACGGATGTTCATTTAATCAAAACTTTTTTTTTCTGTGAGCTAGCGCTCAGTGTAAGATTTCCAACCCGCATGCACTTGGAGACAAACCGGCTTGGTTTTTAAATCCAGAGATGCCATGTGCATTCTCTATTTTGATATCCTTGATTCAGCAAGCAATAGTTACAATTATTTCTTGCCCATCTTCACGAAGTCTAGCTAAATAGCAATTTTGAGAAGTTTCCAAGAGCAGCTATCATTGTACCTAAGAACAAAATGCAGTGTTATTATCAAATTAAACAGACTATCATGTAACAATTTTGTTTCTGAGGAAAAAACCCTGCAATTATATTAACTGGCACCCTAAACCAGTGTTTCCCAACCAGTGTAATATGTTGCTGGCAGAACCCTCCAACACTGCTTGCAGCCATAGGAAGTTTAAAAATATAAATGAAGTTCAGGTGTCTGCCAGTCTTCTTTTCTGCCTGGGTTACAGCAATGTATGGATATTGCCCGTAGCATGTTCCTTGTTCAGTGTTGTTGCCCGTGGGCCAACAGAGGTTCTAAATATTACTGTGCAATGTGTCCATACATGTCCTTTCAGTCTGACTGGCAGCGTAAAGCATTAAGGTATGCAAAGTTGGTTATCATGTTGCCTTATTTGCCATTAAATAGTTCAGTTTTTATAACCTTTGAATTGCAGACCACGTTTTACTGCAGATCAGATGAGTTATTTGGACTGATTTTTTTTATAGTGCCTTTCAGATTCTCTGAAAGTCCTAAAAATCACTTTGGTTTTTAGTCTTAATCCAAGGCTGAAGATTTCAAAACCTGTGTGCTTTCTTTTTTTTTTTTTTTTTTGCAAACCTCTTCAATCTCTTTGAAGTTTATTTATATCAAATACACGCCTAAATAATTGGAGGTGAATTCCAAGCTGCCTAATTTAAGTGCCTGCCCGATTTCGGTGAGTCAGTGCCCGACCCCTGCCATCACTCACACGGTTCGTGTAAGAAGTTCAGCGGGACACGGGCCGCGGAGGCAGGACCAGCCTGCCTGACTTCCCTCTAGAGGGCAATCCAGCCCATTTGATCCGGCCCGTTTGAACCCCAGCGAGCGCGTAGGAACCCGCAGTAAATACGAGCCTCCATCCACTCGGCAGTCCCCAGGGCGAAGCACCCTTCCAGCAGCAGCTTTCAAACCACGCTCAGGTGAAGGAATTAAGCCCGTATTCCAAAAGACAGCTGCTGGGCCCTGGGCTGCCTTGCAAGAGGGGGCGCCCACCTCTGCCTGCTGCACACACGGCGTGGCCGGCCAACACGGGAATCACTAAAAGTCATCCCGAGAGCAGGCAGAAGGAAGCCTGGTTACCAGTGGGGGCTTGTCTTTTTGGGTAAGGGGCTTGTTTTCCTGATAGCGTCTTAACATAAAACACACGTAAGTTGCAAGTACCTGCCTCCGCACACAGGGTTGTGTTTCTCATCTGCTTTCTTTCTGGACTCCGTGACTCTTGCGTCTGGCTGCAAGGTGGCCTAGTTTCAAGACGTGTGGCAGAGGAAAGTGATAGACGATGTACTGGTACCATAGCAATACTTTTTACAGAATCAAACTGCCAAAATTAGTTGGTGCCAAAAGTGCTTTCGACATCTCATGCCGCATCTCTGCCTACTGAGCGCTGTAGGCTATTGCAAGGATCTACAAGAAAGAAGCCTCGCTGAAGGTTTGGTGTTGGATTCTTGCTTATCGCAAATGTATGCGGCACCGGAAGCAAAAAGGCCTCTAAATTTAGGCTCGTTCTTCTGCTCCACGTCGTGGTACCAACTTTGAGCATACTGAGCTGTTCTGACTCCCAGCTCAGGGCCCGCCGCAGCGACGAGCACTGCCAGCTCTGCCGCCTGCCTGCCAGCCACCGTGGTTCCTCACGGCTGTCCAGGGGAATTCTCTAGCTGACTAGATCCTTTGAACTAATACAGAGAGGGCATTCTCCAAGGGGAGGGTCTGGCACCTTACAGTTTCTCAGGGTAAACGTCTAAGGAGCCTCCATAGTCCACCCTTATAAAACTCCGTACAGTGCTTTCAGCTTTCCAGGGGCTCTGAACACGTTTTTTGTTGGTGGCGATGGCTGACGCCTAGCTGCAGTTTGGTCAAGTGAGAAATGGCCCATTGTACTCAAGAGCAACGGTGATTTTTTTCCTAGAGTTCTCTTGCTGGAGCACCACAACGCCCCTCCCCGGTGACCTGGAATTTTCCAGAGATTGCCGCAGTGTCACAGAGTGGCTTTTGAGCCAAAGGCATGAAGGGGGGGAAAAAATGAACATTCGAATAAATGGGTTGTGTAGCGCAAGTTCAAACGGTGAAAAAAAAATGGGACTTGTCTGGCTGGGAAGCCAATCTAAGCTTGCTACCTGCATTGCCTGGAGACAACTTGGCTCGCTCCCTTTTCAGCGGATGCTGTTATTGCAACAATATGCTCATGCTTCTTTATGCTTAGCTGAGGCCCTTCAGGTCTCCTCCTGGGCTTGGGTCCCTAGTAGCTACAATGCCTCGGGCCAGCACTATAGAGCAGAAATGAGGTGGAGTTCAAACTGGCAAGTATTTTCTCAAGGGCTCTGAAATGGAGTTTGGGATTCCACGGGCTTGCTCTTGCCTTATGGTTGCCTTTCCTTAATCCCACTAAGTAGAGCATTCAAGTAAAATCCAACTGAGATCAAGCACTGCTGAGCAGCTGGGCCGGGTGTTAAAACACGGTACCCTTTAAGTAAACCCTCAATTAGCCTTGCAATAAAGGGAGATGGCAAACCCTGCTATAAACTTCAGTCTTCGTAGTGCTAACAGACTCAGAAAAGTTATCGGGGAGTGCTCTTTAAGAGTGAATGCTAACTGCGGCACACTTGTCTTGTTAATAACACGTATCCTTCGTTCAAGTGGCTCATCAGAGGAGTTCTGGCTTTTGAGGGCTCCTTTAAGCAGCTGTCTATTAATAACAATAATAAAAAGAGCAGCCGAAGTTAAAATCGACAGCAAACTACTACCTGTTAGGAGTATCCAGGGAATGTGACACTAAACATGCCAAAAGCCCCAAGTTCCACATTTATAAGAGCGACGTAAGTGGAAGAACAAAATTTTAAAGAACTGCTTCTAAAGGAAGCACCGAAGGTCTGAAACGGGGAGGATTTTTTATTTTAATCGCCGCTCTCGGTATTGTTCAGGTCTGAGCACATAGGAAGTACCTAGGAGAGTGCCGAGTTATTTATGGGGCAGGAGATTTGCCTGAGATCTTTTCCAGACAGTTCTTCCTCAGTTGACTTGCACGTTTTTGTATTTTGCTTTTACTTAAAAAACCAAACCCAAACCCACACCAAACAAGCAGGCTTCCTATAGCCAAGTGCAGCTTCAGAGATAACAAACAAAAGGTTTAGCTGTTAAATTCCCAGCAGCGCTGCGAGCTCACGTGTCCCACCTGCGCGCCCACCTGCCACTTGCCTGGTGCGTACTTGCCTCGCCACTTCTATTTGCTGCGTCCTTCGTGCCGGCATCCATCGCTCTTCGGGGCAGGATCCGTCCTCACCGGTTTATTTTATAATAAAGCAACGCCTTTGGACTCAACCCCTTTCACTCTGGAAGAAGCGAAACAGTTGCAATATCGCTGGAGCACTTGGCCGTGGGCTTTTATTAAAAGGCAAAATGAACCTGCCCGGTAGGAGCGGCAGCGCCAGCCGGGTGCATTGTGTCAGTGAAATGTTCCGCGAAAGGCTGTCACGGAGGGTATAGGGCTCATTTCAGAGCCGTAACATACAGCCAAAAAACATAACCGCGGTGGCTGGTCGGAGGTCACAAACCTGGGCTTCCCTCGCCCACGTTTGTCTGGGTTTTTCCTTAATGATCTCTGGGGCACGGTTTGCCTTCCTACGCGCTGGGCACCTCCGATTTGCCGGGCCGATGTAGTGCCTCACGCGCTCCTGCCAAANAGGCGAGCTCCGCACGGAGGCTTCACTCCCAAGGGGCGCCATCTCTGCCTCACGCACCGCCGCTGCCGCCCGCCCCCGGGGCGCGCGGCGAGGGCGGGAGCGGCCTCCCGTGAGGGACGCGGGCACGACCCCCTCCGGCGCCTCACGGCCTTCGCTTGCCTTTCAAGTACCGGCTTCAGCCTAAAGCGGCACCAGCCTTTCCCACTCGCGGGGCAGCGCACGCGGGCGGGCGGCGCTCCCACGGGCGGCCGCGGCGCTCCTGGCAGCGTCGAGGGCGGCCGCCTCACGGCC
>VZTV01079252.1:0-23308 GCA_013400875.1 Anhinga rufa
GACCTAAAATGACTGTCAACTCAGTGTGTACGGTTCTATGAGAAATAGGTTGTTAATGCAGTGTACCTGAGCAAAGAAATTTTTAGCACATTCCTGGGTTTTTTGAGGAAGTTATTTTAAATGTTTTCTGGTCAGTGTAATGCATTATCTGAGAAGACCACTAAGATCAAGGCTATTCATTGTACAAGTTACACTGCCGGTATATGAGGTCTTAAATTTGCAAAGGACTTTTCATGGGGCATCCGCAAACAAACTTTCCCTCCTGGGAGTACCTCTCAGGAGCACCACATGACTGTATATGTGCAGAGTATGAAGGTCTAGGTTTTAGAATACAACCTGCAGAATTGTATGGAACTTTTGATTGCTGTATTAGGAAAAGGTCAGAAAACAGGAAGCAATTCCTGTTTTCCAGTATCCTCTCAGGATATCAACGTTTCAGATGATTTCCTGTTCACAGAATGGAGATCCCGGTGAGTGGCACTTCTGAATCCTTCAAAACTAAACTGTCAGGATGGATGAGATAGGTAAGGGAAAGGAAAATTAAGCATGAAGTAAGCTGCCATTTTTCATTTACATATTAATAACCTTGTAAATCCAATTGCTATTAACTGAAGGCATATTGTCTTTTTTTGGTCTGAAATTTTGATCAATGTACTCTTGCCTTGTTTGAAAAATCACAGTGTCATAGGTTCATTTTTCAGCCAATCCCAGTTGGCATTGTTGCTTTAGGGTAATAGCTGTGTATGAGAGAAAACAATGTATCTGTGAGTATCCTTTTAGCCTGATTTTTACATCCTGCACTGGCTGGTGTCATAAGAGTGCCTGGAATCCAAAGAACTCTGAAAACCAGAAAGCTATTGCTGGTACTCAAGGTATTGCTCCACAGGGCCAACTGCTTCAGCTAGTTTGTCATAAAAATCCATTCTCACCCTAGAATCACCATTTTAAGACCATCTCACTTCCTCTCTCCTACCATCAGAGTATCTCAAACAAAGTATACCTCAGGCAGATTGTTGTATCATGTAGATTTAATACACAACATATCAATAAGAGGTGATTGTTCTTCAACTAACTCATTTTGCTTATCAAAATGAAAAGCATCATACTGGATATAAGTTTCTTCACCATAAATATAAAATAGATCATTTTTCTTTGATTCCATGGACTATATCCATAATCACAGCTTTGTAAAATTATGTAAGATACTCCTATTGGTTGTGTGTAGCCATTTTGTACCTTCCTGTCCAACAACTCAGCAGAGTGCTTGGAGTACCAATATATCAAATTATTTAGTATTACTTAAGTAGTCTGTGCAGTTTGTAATCCAGATTAATTCATTCATCTACCCTTGTAGACGAGTTCGCACATCTGGAGGATCACATTTGTCTCAATGACAAATTCGGTTCTTTAAGTTAACAAGCTCTTGTCATTGTAATAAATTAATTATGAAAAATATGTATTGGTAATCAGGTGCAGAAAAACCTGCAACAGATACTAACCCATGGAGGATAGGAATGGTGTTCAGTTGTCCATATTGTAGATCTCTGGAGTGAAACTATCTCCAAATCAGCTAGATATGTAGAATTTTCTATATTAAAGGAGAAAAAATGTCACATTTAGAGCACAGTTTCCTTGATTAGAATTTAAGGATTAGCTGTATTGAACCCAGACACTATCTTTTTCTCTCCTTTTATTAACTAGGGGACTAAAGAGATTTTGACTTTATGTAGGTCTGCAGTATAGACCTCTACATTCAGAAATGTGAATCCAATACATTCTAGTTCATAGCTTTACTAAATGGCATGAAGATGAGATGCAGTTTATGCAGAACAACTCACAACAAAAGAAATCACACGGTTTAAAATTACTTTCCTGAGAGTACCCAGCAGGATGAGGGCCTGAAGATCACTAAGTTGTCTTGACCACTAGTTCTTTTGCTGTAACCACCAGACAGTCCTTTTTTTCCTATGTTCACAATACTGCATTTATTTCTCTGAGCAAAACTAACCTATAACTTTTCCAGAAGAAAGAAACTTGGGATATTTGACATGTGACATGGATCAGTCTATGCTCAATATGGCAGAACTTCAATGGGCTTGATTGCAAAATGAGTTGAATATCCCCCCATCTCTCAAAACAGATTTTATAGGATGCTATCAAGCATTGAATAAGAGATATTTTAATCATCATCAGACTCCCTCGACAGTTTTGCTTTAAAATATACAGTTATATTATGCAAACTGAGAAGAGATGATTCTGTGATTAGAAACTTGGGATCAGTACTCGGGAAACTGAGGAAAATTTGCCCTGCTACAAACATGCCAAGTTCTAGGCTCAGATAATTTAATATCAGTGTAATGTACCTGCAAATCTGCGCTGCTGTCTGAGTTTCCACTGTGGTCAACAGAAACTAAGACTTGAGTCAACCGCCCGAGTTCAGACATCTCTAGTACCATTTTAGGTATGCTGTAGTACTTCATCTCTCACAGGATCTGGCACAGACAGGAGCTACAGCAGAACTTCAGAACTTGGGCAAATTAATCAGGTCCAGAGAATGTAGTCAATGGAGTCTAAAGGAGAGGTTAGATCAGCTTTAAGTAGAAACCTACATTTGGTCAACTGAATAGCTCTAGATGCACTAGGGAATCTGAGACATCTCCATTGGGCTGGCAGATGTGCACAGGTTTGTGCTGTCCTTCTGAGCTAGCGGTCAGTGGCCAGGTGTAACACCCATGGGCATCTCTAACGGCACTAGACATCTTTGTCTAGGCAACTAAAACACACCCACATGATGGGTTTCACTTGCCTAAGCATGAGTATCTAGAAACCTTTTAAATGCTTTGGAGTATCATACTCAGCCATGGAAGAGTGCATGTCTCTTGTCAGTCCTGATGGATATCTGCTAGCCTGTTCTAGATGTCTTAAATGCAATAACACATCTCAGATGGTGTTGGACACACAAGTACCAGAAACATGGTCTTAGCTGCAGGTATCAATAAGAAGTAAGGTAACTACTTGCTGTAGCTGGTGAGGCCCTCAAGCACTGTGTATTGATGTCAGTCACTACAAATGAACTTGTGGTGAAAAATACAGTGAAAATTTAAGAGGTATTTTGTTACTATACAGTTGGATGAATAATGATCAAGAATAAAATAAAGTCTTTTTATACATTAAAAAAAAATTTAGACTCAGGGAATGGCCTGTGTAAGCCACATGTACAGCTCATACATTCATGTTTAAGTAGTATTACTGAGAGAACAAAAGATGTTCCTGGACATTCCCATTACATTACAAAGCTGGCCTTCCAAGAATAATATGCCTGAGAATAAAACAATAGTTATAAAACCACAAATAAAATCAAAGCAGTGCTGCTGAAAGCCTTAAGCACCACAGGTTTACAAGGTATGTAAATACAGCAGCTTGGATAAAGATGTAAACTATTACACTGCACTCCTTAAAATCTCACACTTCAGGAGCCAGTGGAAATACATTGGACTGAAAATTTGGATAGATAAACACTGGATCTCTGGTAAGAAATGCTATTCTTTTTCTTTTAAAGCCGTGTGAATACATGCAAGCTCAAATTAAGGAGAGCAGATAACCAACTGCACACTAGAGATGAGCAGGCTGCTTAAAGCTACCACATAATCGGTGAAGCTTTAAAAAAAGAAGAAAACAGCTTGAGGCCTTTTTTCCTTCTTCCTCTAAAATGTGACATCATTGTATATGACACAACACCTTGGAAGGAACCAAAGGGGGAAATGCAGACATGTTGCTAACTAAATGTGAGCTCCTTCGCAATGAAAAAATCTCATTGCTAGCCAAACCCTGGATGGTCTCATAAAAAACACAGCTTACATAGTGGAACTGACAGTTCTACTTCAAGGACATTTTTCATGTCTAATGCTCTTTTTGTACAGTATTTAGAAAGGCATACCAGGAATATAATGCTGTTTTTCATTTAGATCTAATCAGAAAAGGTTGATTTAAACTCAACACCCTAAAATACATGAGATGTTCTGATGCAGGTTTTTGCTTGACTTTTTACAGACTGATCTTTAGATCTCTAAGCTCATTAGTCAGTGTTAGTTATTTCACAGATTTAGGGAATATCACCCTGTCTTATGATGTCTCTTTAGATTGGTCTTTGTATGTCTTTCTTTCATTCATTCTCTGTTTTGCTAAATGTTGACCTTAATGCAGTTTTGGATTAGAAGTTGGATCTAAAAGTTCCAAATTTTTATGTTTTCATTATAGTCATTATTATCAGTAGCAGTAATGGCACTAGTAGTAATAGCAGCAGCAGCAGTAGTAATAATAGTAGTAGCAGTAACAGTGAATTTAATTGAATACACTGTAAATGGCCCACTGATTTTTTCAGGACTGCTCAGAATGTTTAGTGATTGTGTCTGAGAATATGAATTTCTACCGAGCAATGAATAAAATCCCTTAGCTTTAACACTGGGTCTTCATGATAAATATCCACATTCACTTACACAGCAACCAGTTCCAAAGTTGTCTTAGGTGGCTTCAGCAGAAGAGGAGATGCTGACAGCTTTAGATTGTGAGAGTTAATAGATGAGAAAAGGGTAAAATTAAAATAAGGAAGCTGCCTGAACAAGTATGTATACGTGCATTAAAAATTATGAGAACGGTAGTTAAAAGTTAAAATAACTTCCCATAGAACACAACATTTGCATTTCTGTGAGTACTAGTGGGATGGGAATCAGGAACTTCTCAGAGTTCTACTACAAGATATTCCCTCTCGTCTTGTAAACTGAAAAAGAGGTTGGACCCCAATTCAGCAAACATTCACATTCAGCTTGGCTGATATACCACAGAAACCCATGTATGTCATTGGAACTACTTAGATAAAATTAGGCATTTGATTTTTTCCCATCATTAGAGATTAAAATCTATACTTAATTTTAATGATCTGTCTCATGAAAATAACTCTCGAAAGCACTTAATCATGTGCTTAATTTTAATTTAAGTCTGTGATTAAATTCCATAGAAATTAGTAAAATTTAAGCTTGCCTGTAGGATTAAGTGCGAGCTTAAATGTATTCTTGGTTAGGCACCTTGTTCCGAATGATTTTTGTTAGGCTTTGATGGTCTGGGATCAAGATGAAAGATAGTGTTATTTTACTTTACAATCTGATCAAGAACCAGGACACAAAAAAAGAAAAAAAAAGAAATCAACTGAAGACTTACAAGACCAAAGAGCATGAGGGTTCTATAAAAAGGTGGCATGATAGGTCCAGGTTATTGGGTTTTGAGCAGAATATTTTTTTTCTCTACTTATTTAGCTTTTTGCATGCAAAACTACTTATGTATGCACTCCCCCATGTAAGCCTGATGTATTCAGACTAACACAGCTTCAGCAACTGTAGGCCAACTACATTTCTGGGGTAAATGCATTGCCTGGAGGGATATATTTGATTCATAATGGCTACAGCTGAATTATAGTGAGTGCTGGAGTGTTATTTATGTTATATCTGAAAGTTCATTGAAATTATTTAGATCCAGGTCCCTCAAAGGATATAAGTACAACACAAGTTAGATTTATGTCGCCAAGTCCAGTGAATGATCCACAAGTTCTGCCTTAAAACATAGGTCCCTCAACTTTCACCGGTCATTTTCTGTGGATGTTCAAAGATTTTGTCCAGAGCCTGTATAGGGAATCTACTCTGTAAAGGATTCCCCTTTAACTGAGTTTGGCATCTAAGGATATTTGAGATTTATAAAATGGGTAATAGCAGATCTATATCCCCAATACTGTGGGCAAGCTGTTTGTGAAGCAGCTAGAGCACTTCACCAGGAAATGGAAAGCCTGACTTGGTCAAAATTAATTTCTTGCATTTTCTAGAAGTGTAACATTATCTATAGTCACTCTTAGGCACTTATTCTATGCACTATGGGCATGGAAAGGGATCCGGAAGTTGGGAAAGAAAGGGGTACAAAACTCCAGGGCCAGGAAGTTAAAAAAAAAAAAAATTTAAATGGATCCTAATTCCAGATAGCCTACACAGAAAAATCTCATCTTCCATTCAGGTAAATACAATTGTGTAATCTGGGAGAAAACAGTGACTAAATGAGCTAACAACCATTGGGAAATCCTGTGAAAACTGAATTATACAGACAGAAAACTTTCTTTCAGTTAAAAGTACTGGTAAAGAAATTTATTTTTTTTATTCTGAAGGAATTCTGAAGGAAATTCTGAAGTAAAATTTTAAAGTTTTGATTAAATTATATCTTATTTTATGCTTCTTTCATTTCCTTATATATTTTCTTCTATAGCTGTTAAAATTTATATCACAGAATCACAGAATGGTGGGGGTTGGAAGGGACCTCAAGAGATCCCCTCGTCCAGCCCCTGCGTGAGCAGCCCCCCCAGAGCAGGGGCACAGGACCGCGTCCAGGCGGGGTGGGAATGGCTCCAGGGAAGGAGACTCCACAGCCTCTCTGGGCAGCCTGGGCCGCTGCTCTGGCACCCGCACAGCAAAGGGGTTTTGCCTCAGATTTCAGTGGAACTTCCCGTGTTCCAGCTTGTGCCCGGTGCCCCTTGTCCTGTCGTCGGGCATCGCTGAGAAGAGCCCAGTCCCATCCTCTTGACACCCACCCTCATAATATCACAATTAAAAGCCCATACCTTAAAATGAAACTGAAAATGAAGGTTTACAAGTAATTGATTAGTATTCTTGTTCCCTGCCATGCCTTTAAAAGTAGTATTTTGTGTTCTTAAACTGGAGGCTTTCTGAACTGGTAAAATATTAAGTTGTCCAGTTTCCACTGGTCTATCCAGCTACAAGATGAAATCTGAAACACTAATCTATCCACCATTAGGACTGTCATCACCGTCACAATGTAAAGTTAGATGTGCAGTCAGAAACTGGGATTACACTGGGCTTAATGTTTGACAGTCATTATCTGTGAGAGTTTAGAAATTAAATGACAAGAAAAGTATGAGAATGAAAATTAGATATACAAAGCAGTGAAATCAGGTGGTATTACTTCATTTTTAAATGTGTCAGACACAGTATATTTGCAAAGAATATAGCAGATATATATCCATACTACATTGTCATATAAGGTCTTTGAAGAGGAAGTATTTCCGAAATGAAAGTTGAAACTGTGTTTCCTGTATCTGTACGCAGGCATTTATTAAAATTATCTAAATTTCATAGGAGCATAAATCTGAAAGGGATCCTGCTTCCAGACTAACAGCTCTATTCTCCTACCCTGGCAGTATATCATATCATCTCACACCTTTTATAAACAGGTCATGCACTTAAATATAAGATTTTCTGCCTCTATTACTCTTATTGGGGGGAAGCTGTTCTAGAATTTCGTTCCTCTGCTACTTAGAAACCTACTGCTGATTCCCAGTCTACCTGAACTTAGATGGCTAAGAATTAAGCATATAATTTTTCACATTGAAGTCCAAAAAGACTATTGAAATGCTGTTCTTAAGAGAAAAAACAGATGATATTTAGAGATTGACATAAGAACCTGAAGCCCTAGGGACATATTTTCAAAAGGGATAAATGCATACCTCTTCTGAAGGGTTAGGGACATGTGACAAGCTGGAGAAAAGTGGCGTGTATCGTGGGGACTTACTAGCTCAAATCTCCTTTAACTTGGGAGTTCCTGCATAGTGCTCCACTGTACAATGGAGATGCACATTTCCAGATGTGTGAAATACAGACACAGGTAGCCAGATACTAGCATTGCCCACGCTCTACCCAAATGTGTCGACAGAATCAACACAGAAGATGTTTAGGTATGTAAAGGTGTGACTGTGCCTTTGTCAATACACCCTGCTTGGTACAAATGTTACCACAAGTCTACTGTTTGAGGATGAGGTTAAGAAGTTTACTCTGAGTTTCCAGAGAACCTAGTCAGTGCAAGCCACATGCATGACAAATAACTATTTTTATTAATATTGTTAGAATGTTAATATAAAATGCTATATCAAAACATAAATTAGAATCTCAATTCATTTTGGTTAACTGGAAAATGTTCACTGCAAGTCATCGTTTTTGAAAAATTCCCATGGTCTTGACTTCTAACTTTTGCTTCCCCTCTTTTCCTTGCAAACAGCTGCCAAGCAAAACAGTAGAATGTATTACATGAACTAATCCCAACCACTTGTCTTTTAGAGGGTTAATGTTACTTTCCTTTTTCTTCCTTGCTCTTACCCTGTGCTGACTAAAAAGAACACCCAGGTTCAATGAGTGACAAATCATTACAGACCGTACAGTGTAATTAAAAAGCACAGCCATTGATCAGCTATGAGCTAAACCTGAGACAAAAAAGTGAGAGACCCAGAATAGCTGGCAAAACTTCTCATTGAATCTGTCTGAAATGGAAGATGTTCTCCCTGGAGGCATGGAGTGTGGCCCATTGTGCATTTCCATTAGAGATACATACTGACTCAGAGCATGCCATTGATGTTGGCCTATTTATGAAAGGCTGTTGAAAGAGGTTTCAGAGTTAATTGAAAAGAGCTGTTTCTGAAGTAAAGTAACTTCAAACAACACAGCTCTGAAATGTGTTTTAATGGACTGGAAATCAGTGAATTTTCCATAGTGCACATGAAATAAAAATGGATGGCATGAACTGAAAGCTGCTTTGCGATTTGGTGGGATTTCTTTCATTATTATTATTATTACTACTATTATTATCACTATCACTATCACTATTAATAATTATTTTAACTATAGTTGTTCAATGGACAGTGATAAAACAGCTTCACTCTTGATTGATTAGAGCATTGTCTTTTAGGGTCTGTCAAAATTTTCACTGCAGGTCTTTATTTCACACATTTATAATACAGGCTGCCTTCAGAAACTGTCAGACTTGTGCCATTGAAAACAAAAGGAAAAACTCTTTCAGTTGTCAGTCAAGTAGATTCCAAGGCCCTCTTTTACCAAGGTATGTTGCATTTAATATGTGTTTATCTTAATGATATTTCCATTTTAAAATTAAAGCATATGCCTAAATTTAAACATGTGTTTGTTCAGGCATTTGTTTAGTCTCTGCCATGAGCTGAGGTCTTGCACATAAGTTTGTGTTTAAGCTCATGCTTAAATAAAAGCCTTTTCAGCAAAACATGCACCTGAATTTCATAAATATAAATAGTAGCTGAGTATATGTTTAAATCTCAGCTTGTGATTAAATACCTTTCTCAGCTGAAAACAACGTACTTTAAAATTATTTTTTAAAGCTTGGCAATGTTCAATAAAAATAGGAGTTACTGAGTTGAATTTATTCCTTCTTTTAAATTCTTTTGCAGGAATTTAGAGTTAGCAAGAAAGAAGGTAACTCCTTGCCCTCAGATGAAGTGAATTAGACAACTATTCAGGTAGAAAGGAACAAGATCAGATTGTGAGATCCTTCCTCAGGCTGATTAATTCCTAATATCTTGAGAAAGCTCATAAACCCCAGTGAATTGCAGGGGAAAGGTGAGAGTAAAGTAACCCAGCACTCAGTATAACACAAGCAATAATCAAACAACTTCTGACATAGAGCTTGAATGATAATGAGTATTTTACGCTTCCATTCTACTCTTAATGCTCTAAGTAATTCACAAGTTCTGTTGAAAACCTCCCATGTTCCATTAAAAGAGATGACCTCACAGACATTAATAAACTTAATCTCACAAAACTCATTTGAAGTAAGGAAGAGCTATTGTCCCCATTTTTAAATAAGGAATGAAATACAAGGATAGTAATGACTTCATAAAAAACCTACCAAAATCAGCAGAAATATTTAAATCACAGCCTTGCACAGTACTACCTTCATTCACCATTTTCTTTCTGATAGTCCTGATTTTCTCAAAGCTTCACCTCCCAAAATCAATACCTTATCTGAAAAGTAAATACTGATTTATTTCTTTAACATTATTTTTTCAGTTCTAAGGCTGGGTAAAACAAAAAAAAAAAAAACCAATGTGTAAACCCTGAAACACCCCTACGGCACAAGAAAAACAGAACAAGGAAAAAATAGAAAAATTACTTCAGTTTTAAATAAATAGAAATCTCATTTTTAGGGCTGTCATGATATTTTGGCATCTGCACTGATTTTTGAAAATTTCTGGCTGATAATCATGGATTAACATGTGCTTAATTTATCTATGAAGTTACTGTGGGTTGTTACACACCTAGATTAAGAATATGCTACTTGTTCTGCAGAATTGAGCACAGGCCATCAAAAAAAACAAAGTGACAAAGGCTATGGTTGGAATTTGAACTAAAGGACAGTATAAATCCTTGCTTCGGTAGCTAAACAGTCTGAATTTTCTGGGGCATTAAATATTTGGTAGAGAGATTTAATTTTTCTGACACTCCAACACCTATACCTGGAATAGAGAGAATTAGGCACTGAAACTGGGATGACTAACAGCTAATGTGCATACCTAATGCAGACAAAAGAAAGAGGAAATACTGGAGGAAAGAGGAAAAACAGAAAGGACAGCATGAATTTCTGTGGCTAAGATACATATTTTAGAATAAGGGTTAAAACCCACTGGGAAAGTAGGATTTGGAGGCGGAAAGTTTCTCTTCATATGTTGACAAATATATTAATCTGAGAAAAGGGATGTTTGGGACATCCAGATGTGGAGCTTGAACCTGCACTTCCCCTCTCCAGGGGTCTTCTAACCACCCGCTAAAAAGATGGGCTTGCTTCTTGATGTTTCAGTCAAAGCCAACCATTGAGCATCCAAGAATTCATAGCCCTTGAGTCCAGAAGGCGAGGAATAAAAGAGCTTAACTCTAACATTTGAGGGTAGAAGAGTTGTTACTGTGTTCTAGCTTTTGCTCCTGTAACATTTTGGGTTGGATTCGTCTGGCCAAACATACAGTTCTAGTTAGTCTAATTGTCACCTAGAAGTGCCTTTTTTCTCTTTGTTGACTCTAAAGGAGGTGAGGATGACAAATGCAGAGGTAAAGCCTTTTTATTCAGACTCCCGGGGTTTGATTCAGTTGCCCACACATGGGCACTTAGTGTCATTTCAGATGCCCTCAGTGTCCTGCCTACTCTCCAGCTGCCATATAGTACAGGCAGGATATAAAATGTGCCCACACATCCATTAGGCCTAATTATCCTCCAGAAGACTCATGCTCCCTTCTTCTGCAGTTCCTTTAATGTTTTTATATACTTTCATATTCCTAGAACAGGTGGAGGTCCGCCTCCTGCTCTCAGGCCAGTAAGATGTGTTATCCGTGCTCCAGGGATGCATGCTCAAAACTTAATAGATGAAGAAGGACAAGAAGCACAGCTTTAATTTCTTGAGACATGCTCAGATATTACACAACACACCACCTGCTACTTCAATTGAAAATAATGCAAACAAGGTGGTCTGAGAACAGTCAAAGTCCTGAGAGTTGGCTGGTTCTTTACCTTTAGACAGGAGAATAGGTCCCAAGCTGTGTTATAAGTGTTAGGCAAAGACACACATATACAGTGGTAAAGCATTAGGTCTCATAAGACATTTTTAACAAAAATTTTGTGTGCTTATGGAATCATATTCCTAAGTCAATACAGGCAGGGTTTTCCCGAGCTGCTGTCATGAGCTTAGGCTCATTGATGATAATTAAGGATCCTCCATGATCTGTTGATGATGAATACCTGATATTCAACTTCCATAGGCTTCTGAAGAAGAAATTGTGATTAAGCCCCTCTGAAAAGTAGGTCTTCACATTTGGAGGTTGTCTGTCATAGCTGTAACCCTATTCCAGTGAGATTGTGTTGGCACAGAATTTTGATTTCACAGAATTTTGATACTTTTCTGGAGACTCTGAGTATTGGTGAGGCGTGTGCCTGTCCTATAGGCAAGAAGAAAAAAACACACTGAATGGAGGCTTTAGAATCATACAGTAATATTTGCTGTACTTTTCTGTAATAACTTTTGCAAACAGACTGACTGGTTTATCTTAGAACTAATTAATTATAAGCAGCCCAGAGACAATCAAAGTAAACATAAAAGTCTTATCCTCCTTGGGAAATAACTCTTGTCACACGTTTAGTAAATAAGAGGATGATAGAATGAGGTTTTGGGGATGTCATCCCATAAGCTCCCAAAGAACAGTTCAGTGCAATGACAATCTCAAGGTTAGAAACCTAGATGGCCAGCTTTATAAAGTTCTCATCAAGGTGTTGCAACATTGTTCAGGAGGTAGGTGGTAGCAATCAAACGAACTATGTTTTCTCAGAGTTTAACTTCGGGAAAAAATTCAGACTGAATGTCACCTAGTCATTTAATTGAATCAGAAATTAATTCCCTAGGGTCAGCAGAGATCGAAACATAAACCTGACTATAATCAGCATAACAATGTTAGCTGAAATTATGCCTCTGAATGATAGCACCTAATAGAAGTGTAGGGCAAAGTTTCCCTAAAGAGAAATTAGAAAAATGTACTGCCTTTTCTATAGCTTTTGATATTGGGCAAGATGTTGTTTACATATTTCAAAGTGAACTGTAAGACCATCTGATTTTCATACAAGTACCTGCTTATAACCTTCAGATTTCATTACCCTTCTTGAGTAAACCAAAAATATCAACAAAACAGCAGTTTTAAAAATATAAAGATGGAATCAAATCTTCTCTGTTGCTCCTTAGCATGGAAGTGTATGACATTATGTTTGTCTTCAAAGACAGTGGGCTTACTAAAAGACAGTAGAAAGATATTGCGTTATAATATTTGTATAACCATCTGGCTTCTCCACCTTCTCTTGGAACTTCTGGCCATGGCCAGACACAAAGCACAAGACAGGGTACGCCAACAGACTGCTGATCTCTCAGAGCAGAATCTTATGTTCTGCTAGAGTTGATTTGAAAATAAAATCAACAGGATAAAAAACAGTAAGATCTTAAGGTCATCCAACTTGGAAAGATTGCATGGAAGAGGACATGGGTACCTCAGTAAGGCTTTATAACACTCTAACAAAGATTGCTGTAACCACCTTGGTATGGATATAAAACTAGCAAAATCACATTAGATCTAAAACTGTGTTTTTAAGGGTGTTCTAAGTCCTGTACATAAAGGGGAGAGGGGAAGAAGAAAGGCATGCCTATAGATATATTTGTTAAAAACTCAGTGAATCACCATGGGAGGATACGAACTTAAAACAGTTTTCATTTTCCAGTAATGAGAACATTATAGAAGAACTGGTCCAACAAAGTAATTTTTGAATGAATAATTAATAACAATCTGTTGAAAAACTCTTTAACAAAACAACATGTCAAAAATGACACTTTGTTGAGCTCAGATTTGAAACATCTCAGATTTTATAGGCTTTCATAAAATCCAGAGCAGTACTCTGAGGAAACCCTATTTATGTTCTCGTTTGCCTGTACTGGGAGTTCTGGGACCCGGAGAGCTGACAGATGTAACTTTTGGATCTACTGTGGCTTGTGGGTCCCCAACTTTTGGACAGACATATCTAACAGTACATCTGTCCCAACCCACTCATGAGAAACTGAATCGGTCTGTGGAGGTCTACTCAACGGAGTGGTACTCAGTGAAGATCCACTGCAGTTCAACTCATTCTGAAGCGGGCAACTTGATTCACCTGCCTGAACTTGGTACTTAGTGCAATTTAAGATACCCTAGGGCATCCACATCTTCCACACATCAATAGCTGACATGGAACAGGACCTGTGAGAGACATATGCTTTTTTACCAATTTGGAGGACGGTAGCATACCTGACGGCATCTCAGATAGCATTTGACACCTACATTTAGGAAATATAATGGAGAAATTTAATATTGATGAAGTGGCTTCAGATGAAATCTCACCTTTGTTTCCTCTTATATTTAGTAAAAATATTGAGGAAGATACTGTTACACAATATCTAATGCACTGTAATAGTTTTGCTAAATAATTCTGATTAGTTATTTGAGCTAACTGCATTCCAGGAGTAAGGAGAATTCTCATCAGTAGTTAAATTACCTAATTTTATTTTCCCCTTAGATTATTCTGATGAGATTTTTCACAACATCTAGGAAAAAAAATAAAATTCCCATTGTCCTGGTTTCAGCTGGGATAGAGTTAATTTTCTTCGTAGTAGCTAGTATGGGGCTGTGTTTTGGATTTGTGCTGAAGCAGTGGTGATAATGCGGAGATGTTTTGGTTGTTGCTCAGCAGCGCTTACACCAGTCAAGGACTGTTTCAGCTCCCCGTGCTGTGCCGGGGGCACGGGAAGCTGGGAGGGGACACAGCCGGGACAGCTGACCCCAACTGACCCAAGGGATGTCCCACACCATATGGTGTCATGCTCGGTATATAAAGCTGGGGGAAGAAGAAGGAAGTGGGGGACATTGGGAGTGATGGCGTTTGTCTTCCCAAGTAACCGTTACGCGTGATGGAGCCCTGCTTTCCTGGAGATGGCTGAACACCCGCCTGCCCATGGGGAGCAGTGAATGAATTCCTTGGTTTGCTTTGCTTGCGTGCGCGGCTCTTTCTTTCCCTATTAAACTGTCTTTATCTCAACCCATGAGTTTCCTCACTTTTACTGTCCCAGTTCTCTCCCCCATCCCACCAGGGGGGAGTGAGCAACCAGCTGCGTGGTGCTTAGCTGTTGACTGGGGCTAAACCACGACACCCATTTAATTTCAATCATCTTAGGAAAGGTAACTACAGAGTTTGTCTTGACTATGGTTACATTGCAAACTTTGAGGCACAGACTTCAAAGTCTGTACTAGCAACTAGCAACTGTACTTTTATTAATTTGGTTTTCCAGATCCTACTGCAGTATAAATATAATAATGGTAAATATATAAATTTGTAAATAAATTGTAAATAAATATAATGCTATATTATAAACATACTAATAAATGAGGATAGCAGTTAATAACAAGCACGGTTCATGCAAGATACTTTTTTTTTGTCCTTCACCTTCAAATGAAGTCTTAAGTAAGATTTAAGATATGTACATGTAAAGACATGTATTTAGTATCTGTAGGTGTTATGATAGGGCATAAACTCATTTTTTTAACGTCGTATCATTCTCCATCTGTTTTCTGGATAAAGGAAAGACAGTATGCAAAGCATACATTTCTCTTGGTGAAAATACAGCTAAAGCCTTATTTGCACATTGCTCAGTAGGATATTCCTTTAGTACATCTCTGCTAAAACACTCATTTCCAGAAAGCTCAGGAATGCTCCATGCAGGTAGACCTCTGTGCTTCTCAGGAGCATCAGAGTGTGGCTCAGAACTAGTATTGCAGAGCCTTTCTTCCTCTGAGACACAAGGCTGTCAGGAGCCTTGGTTGTGATCTTCCTCTGCCAGACGTTTCTGATTCTGATGGTATTTTAGATGTTTCACTTGAGATAAACCCTCCTCTGCGGGCGCCTTTCTTTTCCTATTGGCAACAGAGAGGGCTAAGGTGATTAGTTTAGGCTGGACTCATAAGTGTTTGCAGTACTCTAGACATGTATTTGTTAGGTGTTTGGATCACTAATTCATATCTACCAAATGCTCTGTTGTGGTGAAATCATACTAATTCTGTGTATGTACAAAGGTACATACACACCTGAAGATCACCTTTTTGACTCTTTTTGTTGCTTTGTCTCTGTATTCTGTTGTGTAGATATATTAAAATGGAATCTTAAATATGAACATCAGATACACTGTCTAACTTGACTTCAGAGACGTGACCATTCACGCCAGCAATATGACTTTTGAAAAACAATTGGCTATTTAGAGACCAGAAATGCTGTAAACTGAGAAACATACCTAAAGAAGGGAAGAGAACAGATTTTAAATACATACTACAAGTTAATCCGCTTAAATGAAAATAGAAGTTCTTCTGTTATTGCAGATAAATGATTGCTAGCTATGAGTATTTATCAGTGCAGTATTTTGAAGACAACTTTCTGAACACTAAAGGAGTAAAAGGGTAAAATTTATATAAATCAGCTCCATAAATAATGCTTGCTTTTCTATGCATATGTGTGCCTTTATGCATCAATTAACTGGACCACATTATGTTACACAAACAGAAATACTAATGAGAGTGTGTTTGTCTCTGGCTAACTATAATTTTCCTTCAGCTGTTGAATTTCTGTGAAATTATCCATTGCTTTATCCTCTAGCCTGAAGTATTAATCACAATTCCTTTCAGAACAACTGCCAAGTTTATCAGTGCTTCTGTTTCAGAGCAGTAGGTAAGTAATATATTATTCTCCCTCTCCATCCATCAAGGCAACTTGTTTTGAAGTCAGAGTGGGAAAGTTAGCTAAATTAAATAAGGACAATATGTTAAATGTAGCTTTCCTCCCTACAAGCTGACTTTTAGAAACACACCCTAACTACTCTTTTCTTTTATCTGTGACATAAAGATTCAAACAAGACAGGAGATCAGGCACAGCTAACTACAGTCAGATTTTTCCTTTTTTTTTCCTTTTTCTTTTTTTTTTTTTACTTTAACACTGATAACTGTCTTTATGGAAAGCTTCTATATATAGCCAGGGAGAAAAGAGCAATTAAGGAGAGACAGAAGGTTCTCATCTAATGTAAATTGGCCTAATTCCACTTATCTTGCCAGAAATCACTTCTTTTCTTCTTCATGTAGTTTAATCTATATCTACAGCTAATGCAAAATATCAAAGTGTATTTAAGATGCTTGAGAGCTCAGGTACATCTTGCTTGAAGTTCAGAGACAGAATTATTATAAGAAATGAAATGAGCAAGATGTAATGAAAAAAGTCTATATTTTCATCTAAGATAAGATCCAAATATAGAGTAGGTTTTGAAAAAAGGTGTATATTTCCACAAAATTTCCAGGTCAGTCTATTCTGAGAAAAGTTTTCACATGAGCACTTCTGAGACATACAGACAAAAGAATGTACAACTCAAAATCCAATTATACAATGTGAACCCGAGTTCACACTGGATTTCTCAGCTTGAATGCTCTTAGTGACATGGTCAAACAATACTGTGCAATCTCTGACCTGCATGACAAATGGGAAGTTCAAATGAAAACTGAGTTGGGTGTCTTTAATACTGTAACTCAAGCCTGGTTAAACTTAGACGTAACTCATTCAAACAAGAATTATACTATGGCTGGGACACAAGGGATTACCACATGACTTATGGCTTTGCCACAGGCCGTTTGCAAGACCTTTAAGAAGTCACCTCTCCACCTTGGTAAGTCTCTGTGGGGTGTCCCAAAGCCAAACTGAAACCTTGATTCTCAGTGCCGAGAGGTGCTGAAAGCACTTTATGCTGCATTAGAAACAGAAGACACCCTTTGCAGTGCAAGAAATCCCAAATTTCTGATTCACCCGCTTACCTCCAGCACTTCATAGGAGTACAGAAATAGAAGGAAGAGTCAGGTCCAGCAGATCCATGTCACATCCCTTTCATCAACCTGTCAAGTCCCATCATAGAAACAGGGAGATTTTTTTCTCGTAGTTTTCCTCCCAGAAGTTCCAGAATCTGTTCTTCCCAAATTGTTAGGAACTTTCTTCTCATTATCAATCTACATTGAGGGTAGCTGATACTCATTTGTTCTTGGGCCAACATAGACCAATAGCTCATTCCCTGTCCCTGGAATGCAATTCACCTCACCATTATGTGCGGTATTTCAGGCTTGATCACTTGTCCAACCTTCAGTCATCTAGTGTCATCTGAGATGTCCTCTGGTGTCTGAAATATTTACAGTGTGCTGATGGATGGGTTTATCAGGCACCCATGGTGGACTGAGCTGGAGGCAATTCAGGATACTCTAAGGCATTGCAGAAGCTCCACCTCTTCATGTGTGGGTAACTGGATGAAGCATGTAGGCACTCAGCAGCTGAATTTCTGTCCAGGATCAACTGACTTTATTGAATGGGAAGATTCAGCTGCCCAGACTTTGCCATCAAGTGACACCTGAGATGCTCTGAGGAATCTGGGATATCTGGCAGATATTACACTATCCTATGAACGACACATGCTCTTTTGGAGATGCTTTTTTGGAGATGCTGCCTCTGAGATACAGAAGCCAAGTAATTGAAGGTTTTCAGCACCTAAAATTACTCTGGGTGCTTTGATAATTAAAACTTGCAGTAAATTTCTGTTGACCATATTAGGAGCTCAAACACCTGGTGCTCATCGAGAACCCTGGATGGAGACAATACTCAGTTACCTGTACACTGAGCACTTATTTAGCACAATTTAAAATGCCCTAGTAAATCCTGTCTGGTCTCCAGCTGCCACTGAAGAAAGACATGCTTTTTAGAGGGCACTTGATACTTGCGATTGGTCAATGGAATCCCTCTGCTAAATTTACATGTCTTAATTGCAGATTAAATCCCATACTTCACATTTATGCCCTCAGTGCATTTACAGATAGCCACCATGTATTCATACTCACCTTTAAACTTCAGCACCAAAGTATGAGCTTTTCAGCCTTAGCCCCCTTCTTAATCAGTGGAAAGAAACAGACGCCTCTAGAAAACAATGCATTTCACCCTGAGACAGAATTTTCAGAAGTGCCATTGAGTCACTGTCTAGAGATAACTTTCCCCAGTAAATATAATGCTAGATTTGACAGATTAGATCAGGTTCTTAGACATCTAAAAATAGATTAGTATCACTCTGTGCATTTGTGCAAGGTTCATGCAGTGAAGTATCAGGCTGGCTGAATCATCACTGCTAGAAGAATAGTAATGATAAATACATAAGTCTATGTCCTCTTTGTTCCTTTGTGTATACTTTGGCCAGTACAATTCATTGTGAATTTATCTCCAGGTCTTATTCTGTGGCACACAGTACAAGAGATAGTTCTTATTCAGGGCCACTGTGGATTTATGAAGCAACAAAATGCCATTAGGGATCTTCGGCCACTCAGATTCCTTCCTAACTGCCACAGTTTTCTCCAGCTCACCATGAAGCCGGTGATAGTTGCTTCTCTCCACATTGCAGCTCTAAGACAACCTCTTGCCATATCCACAGGGAACCATTCTTTTATCCTTGGATATTGTAGATGATGAGTTGACTCTTGACAAAAAAAATGTATGAAAAGTGAATTTTACAAAGCTGAAACTGAGTTGAATGTTCTGCTGCCTCTGAGACAACACCACATCCTGTTTCAGGCATGTGTTTCTTTGTCCTAAAAGAACTTGACAATCTTGAAGGACATTTTCAAGAATGGAAGACCTTCATTACAAACTAAAATGCTAGTAGGCAGAGGATGTGTTTTCTGGAGGAGGTAACTGGCACCTTTGTTATATTTCCTGACAATCTGACCTTAAATTGAAAAGGACTTGAACTCCTATTTAGGAAAAGCTATTGCAAAAAAAAAGAAGAGTCAAACTTACATCTTGTTCAGAATAATAATACCATCTAGCTCCTATGCAATATTTTTTGACATATCGTCTGAAAACCTTTTACTGAAATAGCCAGTGCCTTCTCTCCACTTTACAAAAGTAGAACTTAATCAAGCATGGGAAAGGGAGAGATAAGGAAACATGAGATGCCCAAGGATACTCAGTAAATAAGTAGCAGAGCCAGGATGTGGTGGGTTGACCTTGGCTGGCTTCCAGGTGCCCACCAAGGTACTCTAACTCTCCTCTTCCATCAACAGGTCAGAGGGAGAAAATACAGTAGAAAAGCTGTGGGTAAAGTTAAAGACAGGGAGAAGACTCGCCAATCACCTTCACAGATAAAACAGACTCAACTTGGGGAAGATTAATTTAATTTGTTATCAATTAATGACACAGTAGAACTAACAAAACTAAAAAAGCCTTTCCCCCACCCCTCCCTTCTTCCCAGGCCTAACTTCACTGATGTCTTTTCTACCCCCTTCCCCCGAGCGGCACAGGGGGATGGGGAATGGGGGTTGCAGTCAGTTCATGATGCTTTGCCTCTCACAATGCTTCTTCCTTACATTCTACCCTTGCTCCAGTGTGGGGTCCCTCCCATGGGATACAGTCCTTCACACACTTCTCTAACAGGGGTCCTTCCCATGAGCTGCAGTTCTTCAAGAACTGCTCCAGCATGGGTCCTTTTCCATGGGGTACAGTCCTTCAGAAAGAGATTGCTCCAGCATGGATCTCCCATGAGCCACAGCTCCTGCCAGAAAACCTGTTGTTGNTCTCCTCTCCACAGGCCACAGTTCCTGCCAGTAGTCTGCTCCCATGTGGGTTCTTCATGGGCTGCAGCTTCTTTCAGGGCACATCCACCTGCTCCAGCTTGGGGACGTCCATGGGCTGCAGGGCAACAACCTTCTTCATTATGGTCTTCACCACAGGCTGCAGCGTGGATGTCTCTGCTCCAGCACCTGGAACACTCCTCTGCCTCCTTCTTCACTGACCTTGGTGTCTGCAGGGCCATTTCACATTTTCTCACTCCTGTCTTACAGCTGTAGCACAGCATTTTTTTACCCTTAAATATGTTATCACAGAGGCTCTACAAGCGTCACTGATTGGCTCAGGTTTGGGCAGCAGCGAGTCCATCTTGGAGGCAGCTGGAACCGGCTCTGTCCAACATGGGGGCAGCTCCTGGTGTCTTCTCACAGAAGCCACCTCTGCAGCACCCCGTTGCCCAGCCCTGCCACAAAACCTTGTCATAAACCCAATACACGGGATTAGAGATGGAGTCCCAGGCTGGAGCTGACTGAGCATGTTACCAAATCTCCTGAAAATAATTACGTATATTTGAACAGTTGCAGCAGTTTTATTTCAGGTATGAGTTTAAGCTAACACAAAGAGAGTTATTTTGGCACAAGTTGGGTTTATTGAGGATAACAGGTTTGTCTGCAAAGGGAAACTCCTTCAAAATAAGGAAGACAAGGAGTCCACAGTGATCAAGATACTCCTCTCTACCTCCCTCTGGTTAAGTCATAGATAAGCCATGGAAGAACACTCAAGAGATTGTATGAGAAACCTCAGAGACTCTCACACTCACAGTCTGCCTCTCATGCAGTGGCATGACCACAGTGTTGGGCCCAGCACTCAATTACCATTACTGAATTACTTTTTCACGTTTTCCTGCAAAGCAAGGTAATAACTACTGTTACTGCTTTGGACTGATGTTCTATGTACACCTTGGAAAGCTAAATCAAAATGATCTATGCTTCAAGTGAAATAATTGAGTTCATTTATAAGCACATGCACCAGGGTTTATCAGTTTTGATAAACATGGTTATCAAAACCAATGCACATTTCTGTGTAGTCAGTGCCAGAGACTCTATGGAGTCAGGTTTTTCAGGTGTATCCACTAACTTCTAGCTATTCCAAGTTCATGGTCTTCTCAGGACTGTTTTATTTGAACAAGATATGCAGCCAGATCAGCAACGAAGTTCAAAACAAACACGTTTAATTTCTCTCATCCTTATTTAAGCCACTGGGGCTTGCCGACCTCTTCAGACTCATTCAGGCCACAGTTTCCCTGCAAAAAAGAAAATCTATAGTCTGGATCCCTGTAATAACCATTCGGCATGTTCAACAGCAAAGGCTTCCATTTTGCTTCTGTTCGATGATCGGGTTTTCTCATCTTGCTCTCCAGCATGTGTGTAACTCTCAAAATAACCTGTTCCAGCTCAAATTCATTAAATTTAACCCACAATGAAATCATTCAAGTTTCTAACTCACCTCTGAACTTTTCAGAGCTAGACCTCAAAGCCCAGCAGCTGCCTATCACATACCACTCTTACATATTTCCCTTAGTGTAATCAATTTCAACCTCTGCCATGCTGGTTGTTGTAGCAATAGTCACTTTTTGTCATTTTCTATAAAGTGCAAATGCTACAGGCCTTTCAGACACTGTCTGCTCTACACACATGGTGAACCCACCTTTAAAAATGTTTCTCATAAATCTTTTCTGTCACCTCTGTTTTGCTAACATTAAATTGAAAAGAGGGGGAAGGGGAAGAAAAAGATCTTCTAAAAAGCTGGGGTTTGCTTCTTACCAATTTATTATTATTACACTTTATTTATTTTATTTTATTTCACTTTATTTTATTTTTAACCATAAGCTATCTTTTTTACATTGAAAAGCCATGTTATTATTTCCTGGAGGTTTACACTCGAAACCTCAGATTGTCAGTTCATTTAATGTCACTTTACTTTATGCTTCATGGCAGTTTTAAGGCTCAGCAAGAATTGACAATGCAATCCTTTCACAGTGTCAGCTGACTATGTTTTCCTTGACAGCAAGATTTCAAATCAAGGATTTAATAAACTGGTAGCTCTTCCAGTTAGCAGTGAATCGTTCTTTCAATTCCACCACTTAAAGAATATCAAACAGACCTCAGCTATACGGCAAAGGTTATAGCTAAACCAGAAATGCAGCTTATTTGCATGCACAGGATCACCAGGGCTTGACTGGAAGAGAAGGAAAAGATGAAGAACCATAATTTTGCTTGAAGTAAATGTGCATGTGAATGTGCATACGTCTGTAAGCAGACTACACGTACTGAGACAGAAAGAAAGGACAAGAGATTGGACATGATGCTTACAGTGGTTAAATTACTCATTTGTGAGAGTGTTAAACAGGTGAAAGAAGTCTCATGAAGCTTGCATGCTGAGTTATCTGGGAAAAGGTGTTACACTCTCTCAGGCTGGTGGCATCAACTCCAGACCTCCAGTGCTGAGTTTAACACTAAATTCCACCGAGCTGCAATCCTTTACGCCGTTTTCCATTCATTGACTGACCTATCTGCCGTCCCAGTTTCCCACATCACACTTCTGAGTCTGGCCCAGTGTTCACACATCCAGCGGGGAAGAAATGTAAAAAAAAACTTCACCTGTGAAGCCTAAAGGGACCTTTAAAGTACTCAGTGAAAAACATCTTGTATGTGTGCCTTTTTCTCCCTTCAGGGGCATGTGGTTGCAGCCTTACTAAGAAACATAATGAAGAAGGAGGACAAGTGATGGAGAAGAGCAGAAATTCTTCTTACTAAACCATAGCCATACTTCTGAGCTCCTGGTATAAAGTCAACCTTGATAATGTAACAGTACAGGGATGCACACCTCCACCTGTTGCAGTTCGATTGAATCACAGAATCACAGAACCACAGGTTGGAAGGGACCTCATGGATCATCCAGTCCAACCTTTCTAGGAAGAGCAGAGTCTAGACAAGATGGCCCAGCACCCTGTCCAGACGACTCTTGAAGGTGTCCAACGTGGCCGAGTCAACCCCTTCCCTGGGGAGATTATTCCAGTGGTTGACTGTCCTCAGTGTGAAAAATTTCTCTCTGGTCTCTAATCAGAATCTCCCCAAGAGCAATTTGTGTCCATTCCCCCTTGTCCTCTCCATGTGACTCCGTGTGAAAAGGGAGTCTCCATCTTCTTTGTAACTACCCCTTAAGT
>VZTV01079252.1:26086-42409 GCA_013400875.1 Anhinga rufa
TAGCCTGGAGAAGAGGAAGCTGAGGGGAGACCTTATTGTTCTCTACAACTACTTGAGAGGAGGCTGTGGTGAGGTGGTGTTGGTCTCTTCTGACAAGTAACAAGTGATAGGATGAGAGGAAATGGCCTCAAGCTGTGCCAGGGGAGGTTTAGATTGGGTATTAGGAAAAATGTCTTCACTGAAAAAGTGGTCAGGCACTGGAACGGGCTGCCCAGAGAGGTGGTGGAGTCACCATCCCTGGAGGTATTTAAAAGACATATAGACGTGGCACTTCAGGGAATGGTTTACAAGACATGGTGGTGTTGGGTTGATGGTTGGACTTGATGATCCTAGAGGTCTTTTCCAACCTTAATGATTCTATGAATCTATGATGATTCTATGATTCTTTGCAACCTCCCTTCAGGTATTTCTATACATTAATAAGATCCCCCTGAGCCTTCTCTTCTCTAGACTTGCTCAAAACCTCTCCAGGGAGTATGCTAACATTTAAACACCCTGAGCAATGATAAGTCAGATCCATTCTTGATCTTGAACTGAGTTATTTCAGAGCTACTTACTGAAATCAGTGGAACTGTTGTTAGAAAAATACCTTTAGTAGTAGGAGAGGTTACAGAAGTTCATTTTCAGGGTGGAATTAGTTCTTTTTTTATCTTTGCTGTCAAAAAACAATGCCTAGGCCAATGGATTCCGATCAGTACCTCCAGAAAGCTATTTACCCCATCCTAAAAGAGCTGTCCATGATAGCTAGATGATAGCCATCTCTTTCTCCTGATATAGAGCATGCCTAAGCAAACAGCTTAGGTCAGACTCTTAACTTCTCCTTGGTTAATACTACATAACAGCCAATCAGGAGGGAATTATATGGTTTGCCAATTCACATTGGCTTAAAGTTGCAAACAACTACTACAAAGAATTGGGAGAAAAAAATGCGCTTTTAGTTTGGACTCCGTGCTGTGAATGGTCTAGGACACGTACTTCGTAATGAACAACAGGTTTCCTTGCTGCTGTAAAACCCAGGAAGGCTACCACTTTTTTTCTTTTTTAACCTCCTAACCTCTCCTATGTAACAAATCACTTACCTATCAATATCTGAAAAGCACTCTTTTAACAACATTTGGCTGGCATCCATAACATAAACTGAAAGTATCACCAGCAAAAGTATCATTCAAATGCTCTGTGATTGCAGCTCATTACATATTGTGCAGCGTTGTTTCTATTTCCTGTCTGAATAACTTATGTGTATAACCAACAGCTCCCAAAGGGCAGATTTTGCAATGAGGTAGATCATTTCAAAATTCACCAGCCCTGAGTATTAGACCACTGCAGGTTGAAACTCGTTTTTGCTGTTTGTCCCAATAAATAATCAATGATTCAGGTTCTTGTGAAAAAAGGTGCAAAGAGGAGTTGACTGCACTTAGGCTAATTTTTTTTTTTTAACTCAAATGAATATTTTGAAGGGAGAGTGGAGAGAATAATTTCATATAAACACTGATCACAAAGTCATAGAAATTAAAGGCAAAACTAAAACCAAGTTAGACAGAAGTGTAATTCTGTTGCTGGACAAGTTCTTGACAAGTTTCTATTTCCTTCAACAAGTAAAACATTGCACAATATGTAGTTCTGAGGAAAGAAATTAACAGTTCTTTTCTCCTATGCAGTAAATTGGAACCATTTTCTCCCAGTCTGTTTGAACTCAATTTCATTGCACACGTTGACTCAAGGAGTGATCCAAAACTCATTTATGTCATCAGGGGTAAGATTTGCATCTCTTAACTTTAGACAGGTAGAAGTTAGACACCTAATCTAAGCTCGTTACCCTAGGCTCCCGTCAGAGTCAATGGAGGGAAGCCTTCTGAGGCAGATTCATTCTGTTTATCTTAAGATACGTAAATCACCTTAAGAGGAGCTTGTTGCTCTTCACTGACTATAAATGGAGCCATAGGGTGGCAGATTCAGGTTTAAGCAGCTAGCTTGCAGACATTTAGCTTATGCACATGCATTTCACCCTGGGATGCTTATATTTTACTTCTCCAAGCTGTAGATCTGATCTTATATAACTCCAGTAGCTCCAAATTATTCCTTGCAAGGCACTTCAAATGTGGAAGCTCAGTCCTAGTCTTTATATTGAAATGTTTTGCTATCAAAATGAGAGCTGTTTACAAGTATAACATCTTCTAGGCCTAAGAATTAAGCTTGATTTCTGGCTTTGCCTACCTTCACGTTGTTTTTCCCATTCTCTCACCCTTCTGTACATGATCTCATACTTTCTCCTCTGTTTGGGTAAGCTGTTGCATATGCTGATAGGTCAGCAGGCTGCTTTCTCCTCGCAATAAGCAAAGAAGTGATTTAAACTCTCTTTCCCATGGTGAGGGCACTGTAGCTTATCTTTCCTTTCCCCAGGTGCCAGCTTCCACAAAACTTGTCAGAACATCCTGTCTTTGAGACATCTATCCTCTCAGTCAAATGTGGTTAAAACTGGCCAATGTGTTCGAAAATTATTTGAGGGAGGAAGAAGAGGAAGCAAACATACTGATGGGCAGGACATATTCCCTTAAAATTAGACTAATCATAAGCTTCCTTACCGCTAAGAAATCTGGTAAAAGTTGTAGTATAGACATACTTACAGAGGCAGGAAAGACCTTTTATTTTTGGTACAATTCCTCTTTTTGCGTGGATGATATAAGCTATACCAACAAAAACACAATGGTAGAAAACATTTATTTATCTGGGTGTGCTGGCAAAATGGACCTCCCATATGCTCCAGTTTCCTCTTCAGCCCTATTCTGTGGCACAGTTATCTTAGCATATTTACTTTTTACCCACTGGGCTTTTTTTTTTTTTTCCCCTGGAAATTCCTTAGTTTGTTATGCCCTGAAACACAAAGCATTAACAGCCTTTTAGAGAGTGCCAACACATGGTGGAGGTAGCTACCTGCTCTGTTTTCCATAAAACGGGTGTTAATAGGCTCTAGAGGGGTCCCTCAGTAAAGAAACGGAGGAGTTGAAGCATTTATTGACTGGCTTGTATCTCGTAGAAATATTCGAAGTGGAACACAGGAGATGTGGAGAAAAGCCACACAAATGAGAAGCTACTAATGAAGTGTTTTTACAGTTGGAGTTCGATGTGTGAGCTTGTAAAAGCTGATTAACTATTATTGTGTTTTCATCTAACTGGTTTGATAATTTGTTGGTTAAATGGCTCAGCTGAGAAACCAGTGAGTGTCCTTGGAAACATGCTGGTGCAAGAGTTAAAGCCTCAAATCCACATGGAGGGGGCAGGTTTATGTTGTGGATCCATGATACACTTCTCTTTTAATAGCTGAAAGAAAGAAGTGGCTGAAAAGTCATCTTTTGTTCTTACAGGGTTCTCTCTGAGACTATTCAAGTCATTAAAGTTGAAATCCTCTTTAGATTTTTTTTCATAATAAAGGCAATTAATAAGGTGATTCTCTTCCTTTTCTACTTTCTTTCTTGAATTTGTCTTTCCTTCTTTTTCTCTTTCTCCTTCTTTCTCTTTCTTTCTCTCTTTGTCTCTCTTTTTCTTCCACCTTCATTAAAGGACTCTGTTTAGAAGAGAGTATTCTGGGCTTGATTAACAATTAACTCAAAACAGTTAACTATCACATTAAAGCAGCAACAATATAATAGAGGAGACCTGAAAAAGCAGGTTGGAAAAACTGCAAGCCTCACTTTTCAAAACAAAATTACTGGAAATCT
The DNA here is from genome assembly GCA_013400875.1 of Anhinga rufa. NCBI lineage: Eukaryota > Metazoa > Chordata > Aves > Suliformes > Anhingidae > Anhinga > Anhinga rufa. The sequence goes on from VZTV01079252.1 coordinate 29,803, forward strand.
GCAGTAGGGGATAGACAGGAGAAGATGTGGAAGTTTATGCTTTTGTGCTCTGTTTTTCCAAAAAGTCTTCCCTTGTTCCCACTTCTGAATTCAAATCTAGCCACTTTAAGACTGTAAAGCCTTTTGGTTAACATAAGAACTGGGAATTTTATGACCTTACTGCAGACGTATGTCTCTGAACCAACAGGTCCCTGCAAATCCTACGGATTTTAGTCTTATGATGGTCTTGACTGTCAGTAAAAGTGAGTTAGATGTAGGTGGTAAACATTTACTGTGTTTAAAGTACTAATGAATAACACGTCTGTATGTCAGACATCCCGAAAAGGACTCAGCAGATGGATTGGGTGTAATAAATTAATCTGTAACAAACTGAATAGATCAGACTCTTAAAAGATGGACTGACTGAAAATCCTGATTAAAAAAAATAAAAACGTGCAAAAAGTTGGGGGTATTTTCAGAAAAAAAAAAAGTGTTGTAACAAAAACACCTCCCACAATAATTTGACTCAGAAAATGCCTGTAGGGCCATGCTGGGGATTACAGCTTCAGTTTTTTATATCTTCCTCTAGCATGGTTTGGATTCCCCAGTCACATTGAATCTCTCATGGTGCTGTAAGTTGTAAGACCCCAGGACATACCCACCACCCCTTATTTTGAGCAAAGACCTGGTGCACCACAGGTCATACAGACCACAAAGGCTTCTAAAATCCCATGAGGCACTACAACAATGTTTCCCAGTTAAAATAAGTTGATTTTCATCCTGCTTTTGACTAATAGTCTAAATGATTAGCTTTAGTCTTTTTTTCAAGTTCCAACAAATTTTACTAAGAAAAAATCTCTGAAAAAGTCACACAGCCATAGATATGACAAGCATGTTAACTTACTTTTTCAGGTGTAGCTCATAAAAAGGGGATGTGGCTCCCCGAGGAGGCAGACTCACAGTCAGGTCTTAAGTTTTACTCTTTTTTTTTTTTCAGAACACCACAATGAAAAAGAAAGTTAAAAACATGAAAGCAACAAAATAATTGAACAATTTAGTTTGGAATGGATTTCTGGAAGACTGTAGTTTGACCTCCTACTCAAAGCAGGGTGAATTACAATGTTATATCAGATTGCTCAAGGTCTTGTCCAGTTTGGTTTGGAGTATCTCTAAGGATGAAGATTCCACAACCTCTCAGGGCCCAAGTTCCAGTGTCTGATAATTCTCTCTCTTTTTCTTTTTTTTTTTAATATCTAATTATAATTTCATTTATTGTAACTTTAATCTTTTGTCTTGTCTTTGGGCATCTCAGATGAGTCTGGCTCTGCCATCTCTGCAAACTCCCATTAGGTAGCTGAAGAGAGCAATTAGATTGTTCTTTGCCCTTCTCAAGGTGGAACAGGTCTAGTCCCTTCAGCCTTGCACAAAATGTGTTTTAGTCTCCAACTACCTTAAAGACCTCCACTGGACACACTCCAGTTTCACAGTGTAGGGCTTCCCGTAAGCCAAACAGAGAGGATTAATCACTTCATTCAATCTGCTGCTACATTTTTATTAATGTACCCAGTATGAAGTTGGTGTCCATCACTGCAAGGGTGCACTGCTTACTGTTGTCCATCAAGCACCCTCTACCACAGAACTCTTACCTAGCCAATAAATTCCCAGCCCATGAAATTTCATTAAATCTCTGTGTCTTTCTGAGTTTGCTTTTGTAGAATTTCTTGAAGTTCTTGCCAACTCATCTCTCCATCTTAACCCCTTCTCATTGTCAGTCCTGCTCTCCAGCATCCATATCCATACTGAAGAATCACATCCTTTTCTGGTGTACAAGAACTGGAAAAAATGTCAAGAATTAAAAGGACCCCAGAGGAAAAAAAAAAATAGCACACACACACACACTTTTATATATGTTGAGGCCCAGAGAAAATAAATCAAAGTGTGAGACAACTGAGCCAGCAAAGACATAAGACTGACTGTAAAGTTAAAGACAGACAAATTGAAATCAAAAAGCAGTCATGACTTCGAGCACTGAAATAAACAACCAGGACAACTGATGGAGTCTCTAGTTTTTGATGTCTTCAAATTAGGTCCAATTGTATCTCAATGTGGACTACTTTAGCCAAACACAAATTACTGGTCTTGACACAGGGAATAGTAGATGAAATGCAATGGCCTGTATTATGCAGGATGAGAAACTGAATTATCTAATGGACTCTCCCAGGTTAAAGCTTTTGAATTTATGAATAATGTCTGGGACAAATTTGTTGCTGAAATGATACAGATGTCCATAACGATCCTTGCTCATTCTATTGTGTAGCTGCTTTTCTTGCCAAATGTAACCACATAATGTTTCCAGAAACATGGTCACTGGGGCACATCTCATTCCAGGAATTTTTTGTTCTGACAGGATTGATAATATAAACATTGCATTAAATTCAATAACATGGATACATACAGTATAGATAGACAGATATCATACACTTGACATCTACTTTTATTTCCTATGTACACATATACCATATAATACTTATAACATATACATAAAACATATAAAAAAACCCAGGGATTTAAAGAAAAAAAAATAAACCTCAGAAGTTAATAATTACTTAATCAGTAATTCCTATGCACTACATGGGAACTCCATGTCAGCAGCTGGGACAGACACCCATTATCCAAGGCAACATTCAGCCCAATTTATGGCCTCCATTTCTCATCCTCCGATCCCTGCATCTCTATAAAGAGCCTGGCCTGCTAGGACCAACAGGTCCTTCTCAGCGGAGCTGCTCCCCAGCCAGTCAGACCACAGCCTGCGTGGATGCAGACAGTAATACACACCATGTAGGAGACAAGATTTGCCCTTGCTGGATGGCATGAGATCCCTGTGGGACTGTTCCTCTGGCTTGTCTAGATCTCTCTATATAGCAGCCCTGCCTGTTAGCATATCTGCTCTCCTCAGTCTGATGTCATCCACAGACTTGATGACAATATGTTGTGTCTTCTTCAGGTCATAGATAAAGATTCTGGGATAGATCTCCGAGTACGAACTATTCGGTATCATATTTTCAGCCTGATCTAGCCAGTTTCTCACCCATCTAATCATCCACCCATAATATGGTCCAGAACCATACTGCAACCTACAGTGAATTTTCACATCCAACCTAATATTTAGTATTTTACCTGAAGGGTAGGTGTACAGGAATGAAAAATAAACCAATTTTGCAGTTCTTGGACTAATACCACCTTTCTCTTTCATGGTGCAAATGATTTTTCTTAAGCCATATCTACATGAAATTTAGTTCCTATTGCAAACAAAATTTATTTTTACAGTTCAGATGCATTGTTCTATTTCTAGTGTGGGATCCTTCCTAACAGAAGCCCAATGATTTCACCCAGTGTTGCCACAGAGCCTTCAAATTTATCAGGATGATATTAGACAATTATTGCCCCAGTATTATTGTGTTCTACAAGAGCAATTCAGTGCCCCTAAAAAACAGAAGAGCCAGCCACTCACATCATGTGTTTGTGTGAGGGTTATAAAGTATGTTGTAAATATAATAAAAAATACATAAAAAAATCTTTGAAGATTCACGCTTTTACAGCAATTAATTTAAAAAAAAAAAAAGTTCCTGGAACATGCACCACCACCAGACAATCAAGAGTGAGAAAGATAGAGAAGAGAGGGAGAGAGGAAAAGCTGGCTCCATGCGGGGCCTTTTTGCTTACAGCTATGAGACAGTGCTGCACTTTCTCCTAATAACCTTGACCTGCTTTTCCTGGCTCAGCAGTAGCATCTGTGTCACATCGGCTTAGCATCTGTTTATCAATCTAACAGCACAAACCTGATTCCTGCTCCTATTCTCTTTAGTGCTCACAATATTAAAATGACTGAATTAAACCAGCAGAATTCAGGAAGCATGAGACTGAGATGGGAACAGCTCTACAGAAAGAAAAGAAAGGGGGAAAAAAAAGAAGCAGGGAAGAGGGAAACCATATGTAGAACTCCATTTATTTGTTCACGATGGGTTTAAAGGAGAAATTTGTAATGAATAATCACTACTAAAATCTCTTGTGCAGAATTCAGGGCCACAGGCTTTCAAAACAGAGAAGGTAGGACTCATCTCAGACTTTTCCATGGATCTTAAGAAAAGACATGGCAAGTACAATGAGGTAATAAATTACAATCTGCCTGCAGTCTCTGCCTCCAGGTAAAAGAGCAAAACACCAGTGAATAAGATTTAGTGCAGATCTTTAATAAGCAGAATGAAAGATACTGGGAACACCCCAGGCTTGTCCCTGTGGTTTACTTTTCCCCTTTTGCTACCACTGCTATGCTTTTTCCAGTTTTGAGATCTTTCCGAGCAGAGGGATAGACCCGAGCTTGAGGCATTTTTTTCATATTTAATTCTGGTCTGAGAAGATGTGGACTATGCCCACACACTTAAACCATTCAGAAGTCCCACGTTACAGGACAACTTCTGTTGCTTCGAAAGGTATAGTTCACTCCCAGAGCAGTCACCCCATACAAAACAGCTCCTGACTCCAGAGCTGTTGCAGAAGAAAGGAGAGCTGTCAGCTGGGGAGTTCAATTGCACGAAGTAGGCACAGCAGGCCAGAACCGAGGCATCAAATAGGCCAATGGTATTATGTATTGTTTATCATTGCCATACTCAGATCTGAACAAAACCAGAGCCCCACTGTGCCGTGCATACACAGCTTAGTGTTTAACTTCTCATCCCCCACCTACACAGAAACTAAGACAACAGGAAAAGGAGGAAAAAAGACAACTAGAGAAATTCCCTGATCTGCTGGAAACTGTTGCATGAGTCTGAGGTATTGCAAAGACTAGAGTAAAAGTCTCATGAGTACCCGGTGTTTAAATCATAAAACAGAATAGTAAAACAGAAATACCCCAAATTAATAAAAACACACACTCTCTACCAGATCAGCACAAATAGCCAGGGCTTTGGGGTTTTTCCTCCTATTCAAAAGAAACGGTTTTTTCCAGCATCAGAATGATCACTGAGTCCACTAATGCTGCACTGGAAAATTTAGTGGGTACTGATTTTGACAGGTATTCCACCCAGAGCCACAGTGAGCATCCACCTACGGAAGCATCCTAAATTATTCTCTGGAGATCTCCCATACTTGCTTGCCCTGAGAACTCTAACATCAAAGACCAAAATCTGACAGTGGTGTAGCTGAATGCCAGTGGCATGTAAGAGGTCCTTTTACAAGAACATATATACACATCATTATTTATCCTTCTTTCAAAATGAATTAATGGAGACTTTGGACTACACCTACAGTAATGCAAGTCAAGCTGCTCCACCAGATTTTGTCCCTACATCCATGATTTGGTGATTGCAAATGAGGGGGGGGGAAATAGATGGAAAGAAAGGGCTCACTGCAGTTATACAAACTACCAGCTATCAAAACCATATGACTAGATCTCAGTGTGAGGTAAATACATGATTTATAGGCTAATTCACTGCTCAGGACACCTCCAGTGAACTTAGATTAGTCAAGAGATGAGTTTGAAAGAGAAAACATATGTAAACAATTGATGATCCTCCAAAGAAGGTTTCTTCCACAGGGAAGAAAAGGATAAAATGATTTGGACTATAGATCTGTGAGAGCAGACAGCTAACTTGCAGTTATTCCAGAGTTCTTCCTAACATAACAGTGCACATGGTTTGGCTATGATATGAACTTGAAATCCGAGCCCTTTTTACGTTTTCATTTTTAACAGCTTTTTACACCCTCCATGTTACTTCACCTTTTGTCTGAGAGCAGTGCCAGAAACTCATAGGAAAACTCACCCAATGTCATCGAGGTTGTAGGATTTCACCTATCTTTCACACAGGAAAGCTTTATTGCCCCAGGGTTACTCAGAATCTTTCCCTAGTTCATTTTTTCAAATGCTGGGCTTGATTCGCATCAGTAGCCGTCCAGACTTCACTTTAGGATCCCTCATGCCTCAGGCTAAAGGCTGAAAGTGCAGGAGGTGAACGACACGTTGGGTTTGAGATCTGGCTTTTACAGAAGCCTGAGCTCTATCACTACAGGATAATATTTATATATAAAATAGGATATAGTTTTAAGAGCATGGTAACTGATCTCAAGACTAGAACTAACTTTTATCCAGGAAGCTTTTTGAAGCAGCCAAGATGTAGTTAAATCAAGAGTAAAATCAGCAGGGAGAAGATGCAAAAAAGACAGACCTGAGATATATGGTACTTTATTCCACTGTTAACAAAATTAAGAGTTTGGAAAAAGTGTGTTACAATATAAAAAGCCAGTCTCTCTTTTTTTTTTTTTTTTTTTTTTTTAATATCTGTACAAGGAATCTAAGTAAGATGCCAACAGATCTCACTGGGTTTTAGGAGGACAGCCATCATAAATAGTGCATTACAGTCTCTGGTTCTAACCTGTTTAGGAAGGAGCAAACAAACAAGAGAAGATATTATGGGTACATAATGGTAGCTTTCTTACTGAAGACATTCCTATTTATAAGTGCGTAAGGAGATGAGGTTCACACAACAGTCCCATATGTCTCATCTGCCCATTAGTCCCCATCTCCACTAATAGCTTATGAAATCCTTAGCTAACGTAAATCTATTTTAACAAAGAGGAAACAAGAGGAGAAAAAGAACAGAAAGCTTGTCTCCACATGGCTGTGAAGGCAGCCACTGAAAATATGCCCAGATCAAGCCAAATTCAGCAAACACTCTTTGAGCAGCTAGACAAGCTGAAGAATACCAAGGATCAGGTACTGGGACAGAGCTGGGATTGATATGTGGGAGGATAGTGTCCTGGGGAGGAACCAGAGGTATTACCATGGGGCCACATGGGAAATGAAACTGTAGAAACCATACAAGGAGCAGCTAAAGTCCCTGGGTTTGTTCAGCCTGGAGCAGAGGAGGCTGAGGGCAGAGCTCATGGCGGGCTGCAGCTTCCTCACAAGGGGAGGAGGAGGAGGGGCAGGCGCTGATCTCTTCTCTCTGGTGACCAACGCCAGGACCCGAGGGAATGGCAGGAAGATGTGCCAGGGGAGGGTTAGGTTGGGTATTAGGGAAAGGTTCTTCCCCCAGAGGGTGGTGGAGCCCTGGAACAGGCTCCCCAGGGAGGCAGTCACGGCACCCAGCCTGGCGATATTCAAGAAGCACTTGGACATCGCCCTCAGAGCCATGGTGTGAATTTGGGGTTGTCCTGTGCAGGGACAGGAGTTGGGCTTGATGACCCTTGTGAGTCCCTTCCAACCCAGGACATTCTATGATTCTGTGATTCTAAGTGGAACCATGGTCTTGGAGATATAGGCATATAGGGTATAGGCTTCACTGGTTCTGTTCCATTTAGAACAGTTTGTTTTGAAATTACTGAAAGTTTAGAAATTCAGGATCTCAACTGACTATTGACCATGCAAATGTGTTATGTCTGCGTATGCATATCTACCGTCTTACAAAGCCTGGCTGAGGTATTTGAGAAAGCAGGAGATGTCACAGATCAGTGAATCAAACAGTCTGAGTTACTCCCTGAGCAACTATCCATAATGAAAAAAACAGAAGAAAATATCTTTTTAATGGGGGACTTCAATTTGAGAGACATATGCAGCCAGCAGTAAACTTCTCTTCAAATTTAAGAAAAATATAAAAATGAATTAATTATGGGCCGGCAGTTGGCGGTAGCCTAGGGACCAACTGTTATTATCAGATTGCACTCCACACAGACAGAGGACAGGATGAACCGATAATAAATACAGTTGACTCTCCAAAATAATTCATTTCTCAAAACTGGGAAATTAGAATGAGATGTAATAGGTAGGAAAGAAATCAGGAAAATGAGAATGAACATTTGGATATTTTTAAGAGGAATTTATGAAGCTATGAGTCCAACTTTGAGTAAAAGTAAAACTTTGTTCAAAGGCAAAGGAAATGCACTAATTAGAAATAAGAATGCAACATGTGACAACGGGAAAGAAAGAGACCTTAACACACACAGCAATATAAATTAAATATTATAAAGTGTAGAAAATTGATAAGGGAAGCTAAAGACATCAAAGAAAATTCCATGGTTAGTAGGATTAATGACAATGAATTTAATTTTTAGGAATAATTAGGAACAAACTAAATCCTACAAATAGCATAAGACTGTTTAGTAATGAAAACTGCAAAACTGTTTAAACCGTACAGTGTAGGGTCAGGTCTCCATACGTTTCTGTTTATCTAATAAGGCTTGAACAATTTGCATCTTCAAAGAACTTATACACTGAGGAGTGCTCTATATCCTGTAATTTTAAAAGTCATTATTAAATTAGTCTTATGGCAACTTTTCTAGTATTTTTTCTAGGGTCAACTTCAAAGTAATCAGCCTATCCTTCTTGTCAGTTCATTTATCTCTGTTTTTAAATATACTGATATGACACTAGTATATTTTCCTTTTCTAGAATTCCTTTGTTATGCCAAGATTATAAAAAACTAGCATCAGTAATTGCCTGTGTGATTCTGTGATGAAATTACAAGTCCATTTAATAGACTGTGTAGGTAACCTAATATATCTGAAGGCATTTAAAATTACTACCATTTATTCTAACACATACCAAAAAAAAAGCCCATTCTGAACTTTAAGGCAGTTCCATAACAAGAAAGCAAGCATTCAATGGAACAAAATATGGACAATAACTATTAAAAAGATAGGCTTCATAGAGGAACAAGCACTGAATTAAAGTTGTTTCAGATTAATTTCATGGGGAACAAAATTAGCTATTCACCAATTTTGTGGTCTGAAAACAAATATAAAATCAATTATGTTAAAATACATTAAAATCAACAACATGGGTAGAAAGGCACAAAACGGCAAAACCAAGCAACCAGACAGAGTAATCTGAATATCTTGATAAACCAAGTCAAAAAAAAAAAAAAAAAAGATGTTTTAACACTGTTGCAAGGAAACACGCTAACAAGGAATGAGGTCCTATCTACAGAGTGGTGTCTATATCCTGGGAAGCAGTAACTGTGAAAAGGACCTCGTGTGATGCTGAAGCACAAAAAAGGGCTTTGGCAAAACGTTTATGCAAACAGAAGTTATTGGGCACCACAGAGTGAGAAAGGGTTGAACACAATAGTCTGTGAAATACCAAAGCTTAGTCTGGATGATCTAATGGGCCCTTCTGGCCTAAACTGTGAATGTTGATAGGATTTATTTAATCTGAACAGATTTGCATATTCCCTGTTAGACATTCCAGGATGTTATTGCTGAATTCAGTGAAATATATAGTGTTTCACAGCTACACGGGTTTTCGAAGCTAGAAGGGACCATTACAGTCTGACCTCATGTATAACAGGGCAACTCCAGTCACTTTGCAGCCTGTGGCCCAAAACATGTTGCTGTACCTGCTAAGAACACGAACATGCCATTCAGGAAATCTGAATCTGATCTTTAATCACTCAACATACAAATTATTCAGCTTCTAAATGAAGATTAAATAACTCAAAAAATGCTTCCTTCCTACCCGTGTTGATGTGGACAGCTGCCAACTCTCCAGCACTGTCTATAAGATGGACTAGCCTTAGATAACGTAAATTATAATGTAAATTATTCCAGTGCTTAACAACAGTTTTTTACCAAATGGTTCTTATACCAAATCAAAACCTTTTGAACAATCAAAGCATATGGATCCAGTGCTAAAATGGGATCCTACCTAACTAGTTTAGTCCTATTCTTTTTGTTATCCTTTGGTTTAGTCCAACACAATTTTAAGTGATTTTTGAACTTTCCCATCAGCATCCACATTCCCCATATAGCCAGAGGATGCTTTTGAAGCCTTGCAAAGGACAACTTTTTTTTGCCCCAGTGGACATTCAACATCACTTGACTTTCTTCTTAGACAGACACAACCACGCACAAATGCACACACACACACAAAAAAAAAGAACAACTTGTGAAGGATGAAGGGCAGAGATAATTGGGTTTATATTGTTTTCTGAACTGGCATCAACATATTTTGTCCAGGTTAATACAATAAGCAAAACACGAAGCTCCAAGGACAGCTTCAGAGTTCAGAACACTGTCTTTTCCAGTCTAATTTGTGTCTGGTCCAAGAAGAGGATAGTTTTATAAAAGCTTTTTTCTGACTCTGTGTTTGAATAGTCTCAAATGCCTCATGTCACCAAGAACCTGACCTATTCATGGCATAAATTAGAGTATCCCCAAAGCTACTGTAATTTGCACCATTATGCTTGTACAACAAGGAACTTATTCTAATGACAAGGGAAGTGTGGTTTGAAGGAATGTCCCAGATAGCGTTATTTTACTTATGCGCTTGACACCAAAGAGTGGTTTATACAGGAACTACTAAGCTTGCTCTTTACCATCTGGAGATTTAACCACACAGAAGAAATTCCCAAGGGGACGGTTAAACTGGTTTTCCAACTGCAAAACAGCCTCAGCAAAGACCAACATCTGGCCAAAGTATCCTGTCAGGGACCTATGCTCACTGTGCATAATAAACATGGCTTGCTGTTATTCTTGGTTTATTTTCTTCTGTCACTTGAAATCATAAGGGGAAAAATAGCAGCAGATAGAGAGAAGAAAGGAAGGCAGAAATGATGTAGTAAAAAATACCAGTATTTTCAGAAACTGTAAATTTAAAATGGCATAACTGTCCTTCAGAACACACAACAGCACCATTTTCTAAAAGACCCGTGACTTTGTCCTAGATTCACTAGTTAACGTTCATTATGCTGTTGTGTCATCTCCCACTGGCAAACTGCAGCACGCCACAGATACTGTGAATGGTTCTTAGATTATTCATGGGAGAGATTGTCTTCAGTTCCTGACAGAACTGAACAAATCTGTTCATCCTTTCTTGCACTCCAAGTCACCCATTCTCATCCACTAGAAAGAACACTTCATCTCAAAGAGCTTTTGGAGAACCATCCAGCCTTAGTCATCTTACTTGAAATTCACAAGCAGCACTGACTGAAAAACCCCATCATTTCTTAAATCTTTATTCTCCACAGCTCCATCTGATCTATAGCAGATATGGTTTTTACCACACTGGTAGTCTACAGCACTTGCGGATCAGTGCACAATAAACCCAGCTTGAGTATATGATACTTTATGCTTGTCTCCAGCCAATTTAGTACTTCTAATGCAATGAAGAGTTTTGGGGAGCTACTTACACATCCCAAGCTCAGGACAAGCATCTTTCTACCCTATTTCTTTATGTGGAAAGATCTGTTTGTCTTGCTCTTCAGTGTCTTTTCCAGTCCCCTTTTGATGAACAGCTTCTAATTTACTGTTTCATTCCCACAGAAGAAATTTTCCAGGTAGTTCTTTTCCCATCAGCCCAGGTATCTCTCACCATTGTTCATAAGGAATATATTTATCAGGTCCAAAGCTTAATCCAGGATTTACTTCAGCCATCACCTATTTTTCCTGTTTGTTACCTGACACCTTCCCAGCCCTCCAACATCCTCAGCCATTCTCGACACCCTTGGTTAGCATCATAATGCTGTCAGCATCTCATTCATTGCCCACAAGACTGCTGCACTGTTTTTTTTTCCTAGTCTTTCTGACTTCAAACCATCTTCATTCAGATTATTTCTGCAGTGTAATACCACAAAAGTGAAAAATCATAAGTATCACCTTGACTATCTTTTGTACCTTGAGCTTGATTTCAACAACCTTACCAGTCTTCCAACGCTCCCTCAACAAAGTTCCCTTCATTTTTTCTTCATCAGGCCTTTCACCATGAAAAATTCCTAAATGTTTCTAATATCCAGTGCTGTCCATATCTTCTATTATCTCTTTTCAGTATGATTAGATAGGCTGTGCATTTTTTATCATTATTGCTGTGTTTTGTTATTTCTAACATAAGAATAGCATGTACAAAACTAGCTTTTGTCCCTTTTTACCTTTAATAACCCTATACTTGGGAAATACCTGGGCTTTTGTTTTTCCTCTAATGGGATATTTATTCCTCTGAGACACTGGTCAGCTAGAAGAATATTTATGTGGTAATAAAAAACTTTAACAGAGGGTTGTTTGGATCTAATAATCTCAGGTATTTCAACACATCTTTGGTTGTCATGTGTCATGCTGAATTACATCGTGGCCTGCATGTGACAGCAGCCCATAATGTGACCTGTGTAATATAGTTTGAAATGTAATGTAGTGGGAGGGGGGCTTAAAGGGGAAAAACACTCTTTCGTGCTGGATAAAAGCTGTAGGTTCAGAAAGAAAGCAACTTCAAACTGTCAGGGAACTGAAAAAGATTAAATGGTAGCCTACAAAGAAATCTGCAATAATAGATTAAATGATACCTGTAATAGATTACATTAATATTAATAACTTTCATTAATATTTTTCAGTTTTACAGCACAGATCATTTTTTGTCTGAGTCATCAAATCACTACTAAATGTTAATTTGTCAATTCATGCATGGCAAATTATAAATGGTTTATAGTTAAATACAGAAAGGTAAATAAGCATTCACAGAGGATAAATGGCTGGCTGGGACACAGGGACAGAGCCATGGGGAGAAACCAGGTGTCCTGATTCTCAGGACTGAGCTTTAGCTTTTGGGAAACATCTCTTTCCACCAATCATGCACTTATACTAATGTATC
>VZTV01079254.1:0-12563 GCA_013400875.1 Anhinga rufa
AGGTATCTCTCCAGTGCTAAGACAACTGGGGGACTCTTTGTGGCTACAAGAGCAAGTGGCACAAACTGACCTGTGTCCACACTGCTTAGGGTTAATGCACTATAATGCAGATTGGCCACATCCACTTAAATAACGTGTGGACCAAAGGTTTCCCTGTGATCCTGAGCTCCTGAGGTGTGATTATCACCCCATGTGTTTTATTAGTTTCAAACTGTTGAACAATGCCTTGGGGGTTGTGTTGCAGTTCACTAGTTTGGCATTTTTATGAAACAAAAATAAGGTTCTGTGATTGCATGCCATCAGGTGAGTTATGAAGGCTTGTGAGATTTTCTGAGGATGCAAATCCTTCAGAGATGGTGTTGAAGGACTGTCTAGGACAAAGATTGCTGCAGCCTTTTTGTGCCACCTGCCAAGAGGCACCCCTGAAGTGAACTGTCTCCTGGACTGGAGAGACCTGGTCGGAACAGCCCCAAAAAGTCAAGGAGCAAATGAAATATTAATTAGTTCTGAGTTGGCTCAATGAAAAGAGACTGAGATAGACTCCAAGAGATTTTAGAGGGACAGGGGTGAGGGCAGGGACCTTTCTCTTTGTTCAGCCTTTTCATCTGTGGGACAGGAGCCATTCCCTCCTCCCCATACCTGCCTTCCCTGCTGCAGCAGCCTTTGGCTGCACTCAGCGCTCCCACTGCAGAGCACGCTTTCCCTTTTTCCTTGCCACTGACACCTCTCCTATACATCTTTCCTTGTATCTTAGGCTGAGCTGCTTCTACATGGAATGAGGGGTGGATTGTCAATTGCCTCTTGCAGGACACACTTGTAGCCAATTGCCTATCTCTGTTTATGCTGTGCAAGTTTTTAACTATTTTGTGAGAACAAATTCTACAGAGCCTATCAGTCATTTCACTTTGCGGGAAATAAATATTGTTCAGGAGGCTAGGTTAGTCACTTGTCATCGCACAGCTCTAGCTATTCTTCAGTTTCTGGACAAATCTTTGTAATCTGTACAGTTTCTCTGTACCACTTATGAAGTTTCTTGAATATGCCTTATTCTATGGACTTTTCTGCCTTTTTTCTAACTGTGTCGATGGAAGAAAAGCAACCTATTTGTAACTGCAATTACTGCTTTCCTCTTTGAAATGTTTGGGACTTTGTTTGGTCCCCTTCTTATTTCATACTTAATGCCATAATCAACGATCACTGTAGGTCATTTCTGGTCTCAAGGTCAAAGGATGCTTGAGTTTGAGAAGATTCACCTGAAGCCTACATTAAAGTGATTGTTATGAATCCAAAGAAAAGAGTGTCATGAATTATTTATTATGGAAGAAAAGGAAGTAAACGGTATAACCTGCAGAACTTATACCCTGTCTTGTCTGCACTAACACTTTGCCTGGGGAAAAACAAGACAGTAGACTAAGGGTGCATCTGTCTACATGAACATTTTTGTTCTGATCGGGACTATGACTTTGGAGTGAATTTTCTGATTCACATACCATTCCTTGGTTCGCATTGCAAAGCAGTGGGAGAAGAGGCAAACTGGATTCCTTTCTGATGAAACTAAACTGCAAGATACATTACAGGATTGCACCCAACATGCTCCTACTGTTACTGGGCACCAGTCCAGGGAATCAGACTAGAACTAATCCAAAATTAAACTCCTGAAGCTCGTATAGCATAGATGTCAGGTTTTGTTAATGGTATACGAACTGATCAAAACGACTGTTGTCTCCTGGCTGCTGACAAATTCACATTGAATTGATTGAATAATTTCAGATACAATTACTTTTCATGGAAATAGCAAGGAAGTGATTAGGCTTATAAAACTGTTAAACAAGAGTGTGCATCTTACCTATGTTGATCCAATAGACCAGTGATTAGATGTCCAGATGTGAGAGATCCAACTTTAAGCTATGTCACAATTTGATTTAAATACATGAATCTAAAGTCCTTTTTTTTTGAATGAGGCAGTATATGAAGTTGATCTGTGGTCCAGTATTTTTGTATGCCCACTTCAACCTAGAAGGTTACCTGACATAGATCTACTTGGACCTTTCATCTGAGGTTCACTATATATATTTCATCTGAGGTTTACTTTTATTTTTTTAGAAAGAGAAAAAGAATTTCACATTCTATTCAACTTGAAACTTCATTTTCACTGTTAAAGTACTGAAATAAGATTATTCACATAGCACTATTCACAGGACCTCAGCAGATCTGGCACTCAGTTCCCATGTTCAGATCATCAGATTAAAACAGCAGAATGGAAGCCTGTCTGAGAAAGATTACTATTACTTGTCACTTTTATGGAAATGTGCCATTTTATTCTAAAAAAGGGGTGTGCTTGATCAAGAAAGCCTGCCAACTAAAAGTATATATTTGTAAGTACATAAATCTTGATCAGCCATAGCTGGGAGCTTATTTCTCTGTGGGCTGAACACCCAACAAATGGCCAATTGACTTCACTGTTTAAATAGCTGTAAGATGGGAGGAATTATTTTGTACTGAAGGTCATATTTTATTTATTTCAGTTCAAGGGCCAGTAATTTTCCACAGCTAATATCCTGTTTTTAAAATATCTTTAAATTATCTCCCTAAAAATAAAATCGTATACTCACACATGTCTTTCACTGGCACTTAACTTTTGGAAAGACTTAATTCTAAGCTTGTGTCATTGAACTAGTTCTTTCCACAGATATTCTCTGGAATTTGTTTTAGGATAAAGATTTCTTTAAATATGTTCCTCCAGATTTTAATGCTCTCAGCATCTTATGATATTTCTCTTATAATTTCTATAGAAGACCCAAAAACTTGACCCCCAAAACCCATGATGTGGGAAATTTATTAACCAACTATGTTTTCTGCATTCAGTAATTCTAGACTTTCATTGAACAATTATTCACCATCATCACATTTCTCAGTCATTTCTGTAGGAAATTAATGCTTATAAAGAGTGTTGTTCTGTTTGAAAGGAACAAGAAATACAACCAGAATTCCCCAGAAGTTAATCTACATTCCTTTAGACAAAGGAGGGAAAGAGATAGCCTTGGTACCAAAACTGTTTGCAAGATATATGTCAAAGAGGAGCCAATGCAAAGAGGTGAAGATAGATGCGTAGTGAAATTAAGAAATGTCATTTCAGGTGACTGTGTTTTAGGATAGGATGTGAGTAAAGTGAAAGCATACAAGATGTACAAGAGGAGGTTTCAAAGGAGCTAGAAAGAACGTAGAAACTGCCATAGTAGGAAGGTCCCAATGACTATGGCTATGGAAAGGATGGCCACAGATGGTCCATGTCTGCAGACCTCTTCAACTTTACCTCCACAACCACAGCAGTGGGAGAAGCCATCAAAAAAAGAGTTGCTTTGTCAGTTTTTGGGCCTAAGTATCATTTAATTTTAGAAGCAACACCACACAGACAGACAGTGTACATTTTGGTGCTTATGTGTACCTCAGTACTGATGAGGGAAAAAACACACCATCAGTCTTTTTCATAAGAACCACATGATTTTGCACAATCAAATCTATCTTTGTACTTTTTTGCTGAGGCTACCACGAGGTGTCACATGTCATTTTAGTGCATTAAACATAGCTGAAAATGGGACTTAGCCCAATAACCACCGGATAACAAAACTAGAAATTAGCCTGTTGTAGCTGCTAATATTCCAGACTGGATTTGGCTTGGAACATGCTTGGTGCTCTGCAAGTTGTGAATTTGAATCAGAAGTTTTATTCTGTAGACTGTACTAATTTTGGAACTGTATTCTTCATAAATTTGTAATTTTACTCTGTGTTGGTTGGAACAGAGAGAATACAAATCATGTAAGAAGAATTAAAAATAAAAATCCATAACAGTTTTGAGAACTGGTTTTAATTTGGATCTTCTCCTTAACCCAGGCTGTCCTTCACCCCTGTGGAGTTTCTACAGCTGTCCACACTTAATTGACCCTTTGGAAGCAAAAATCTCATTTAATTTTCCTGGTCTTTACTCTACTGTAAAGGTTCACAGAGCATTTGTGATGCTGCGTTGACCAAAATGCCTGAAAATGCAACTCTTTTTCAGGGTGAAATTCCTCACTTCTTTCCACCTTATAAATAATATACAGCATTTATGTCCGATTTCCTTTGGGGTTTGAATGTCTCCAGGGAAGGAGATTCCACAGCCTCTCTGGGCAGCCTGTGCCACTGCTCTGGCACCCGCACAGGAAAGAAGTTTTTCTTCATATTTCCTCCTTCTACCCAGTAATATGACATTTCTTTCTCTTGTGACTTCCTCTCCCCTCTGGAGTTCTTGGGATGTAACTAATGTCTTAGTCACAAAGCTTAAATAGGCCTTGCATGAACACTAAGCACAGAGTTCTTTTCACCTTAATATTAGTCAAATACTAGTGTTAAGTCTCAGAAACCTATCTTAGGCTATACTGCAGGTACATCTCTTTATTGACTGTAGAGGATGTTTAGATGTCTATGCTTTATAGCACAGTTTAGATGTCTATACATATTTGAGGAGGTAAATTTAACTGAGCTAAGATCTACCTGAATTGCTCAGGTTTATCAAGAATGCAGTCAGTCTCCCAAACATACTGATAATATATATTGTATTTTTCAACAGAAAATGTGATTCCTAATTACAAGCCCATTTCTTCTAATTGACAGCCATTACATAGCACCATGAATCATGCACATCTTTTTTCGTATTTCACCAGCTGTCTATAAAAGTTATTTTCAAGGTCCAGAAAATGGAATTTGCTTGAATAACAACTAGCCACCTGCTTCTCTTCACAATTGCTGAAATGAATATGCAGCTTTTTGCTGCTTTCTAAACCATGACTTCTTTATTGGGAGCCTAAAGAACAACTGCAGGAATGCCAAATGAACAGCAACACATAATTTCTGTCCTAAAGGGTTAATTCAGCAAATAAAAACAGCTTTAGCATTCAGGAGATCCAGATTCAATTCCTGACTCTGCTTTTGTGATATTTGTTCAGGTCACTTTATTTCTTCATGTCTGAGGTTCTGCATAAGAAAAACGGAGCTATTGCTTTTCATGTCAAAAGTATACAGCAAAGGTATTTCTTTGGATATTTATGGAGTCCAAAAATATCAAGTCTAGAATACAAACACCTTTTGGATAGACAATCATCTTATAAAAGTGTATACATTTTTAACTTCAAAATCCTTTACACATGATACTGTAAGACTAGTTCTTCTTATTCATATATTCCTTACTTAAGTAGCCACAACAGAAACAAGTTGAATTTTAAATGAACTATGTTCTTTCAGATTCAAAAGCTAAGACAATCTGCTTTCCCAGAAGCATAAAGCCCTTTAGAAAGTCGCACAAAACTAAACATTTTAAAACTTTTTCTAGAAGTCTCATGCAAAACTTGTGGAAATTAAACAACTTGTGTTTAAAAATATCATTTGTCACGTAAGGGAGGCAGATGTTATTAATTATCAAAATAGAGATCACACTCATACTGCACAAAAGCATAGAAAATGTGGTAGCGCTGTAAGTGAACCATAAAATTACAATGTGTTATTTTTGCTAGAGGTGGTAAAACTAACAGCATATTGAGTAAGAAGGAATGTTGCTTTTCCTTTAAAAGAAAATGTTACGGGAAAAATCTCTATATAATTACATCTGTCAGAACTGTTCATCTTTTCTTTTTCTTTTGCATTGACTTTTTCTTTTGCATTAATTTCTGCTTTTATAATGGTACAAAACTGATGAAGGTTGCACTAGAATGGAGTGACAAATTGTGGCACAGTCCAACAAGTCAATGTGATGTGGTTCTGCTTTACTGGCTTCCTATGTGAATCTGAATGACCTGGAAAGGTAATTTTTTTCTCCTTCCTTCCTCTCTTTTTTCAACTGTTTGCCAGAACATTTTTTATTACACACCTGAGTGTAGACTAGTACTATAGGCCCCAACCTCAAATGCTGACATATTAGCAGAGAGAAGCTATTTTAAATTATTTTCTTTTGCAATTATTTCCAGAACACTCAAGATATCAAAGCTATTGAAATAAAATTGTGTTACTTCTTCTTCTTCTCCCAGCATCTGTTATAAACCAAGGAAGATACATTTCTGAGACCAACCTGTACTCCTTTACACTTGCAGTCCTTTACACATCATATGATAAATTTGTCTTTGACACATATTTTTATTACATTTTGACTCTTAGTACAAGGATGCTACAGTGTTTAAAATTCTGTAGGTATACCATAATAATAATTGTAATAATAATCCATTTAACACAGCACAGAACTTGTGTGGGCTTTTTTATTAATTTCTATAGAAAAGAAATTAAGGCTGAGGGACCTGGGTTTGTTCAGCCTGGAGAAGAGAAGGCTGAGGGGGGATCTCATCAATACTTACAAGTATCTGAAGGGCGGGTGTCAGGAGGATGGGACTGGACTCTTCTCAGTGGTGCCGATGACAGGACAAGGGGCAACGGGCACAAGTTGGAACACAGGATGTTCCACTTAAATGAGGAAAAACTCCTTTCCTGTGCGGGTGCCAGAGCAGCGGCCCAGGCTGCCCAGAGAGGCTGTGGAGTCTCCTTCCCTGGAGACATTCACACCCCGCCTGGACGCGGTCCTGTGCCCCCTGCTCTAGGTGTGCCTGCTCACGCAGGGGGGTTGGACAAGATGATCTCTGGAGGTCCCTTCCAACCCCTGCCATTCTGTGATTCTCTGATTCTGTGAAAACCAAAACATTTTCTGAAAAATGCAGAGAAAAAAGGATGAAAGTGGCTAAATACTAGTCAAATTACTACAACTTTTTTACTGCTGACATTGCTTTTGATTTGTCACAGAATTCACTTTCCAAAATTGGAAACTCTCACTCTTTAGCTGAAAGTTACTCATATTTGGAATAAATTATATCACCATATGTTTTAATTTTTCTTAATGATTCCCTCATATAGCTATTTACTTTTTTCTACAAGTCCACTTAGTTCAAAGCTGATCTTCAGTATTTGACACTGGAGATTCAAATCTAAAATTATCACATGACAAATTATAAACCAGATGAGTAGACTCATTAACTTCTTTAATATTGCATACATTTTTTCACATTACTCACATGAATCTTTACTCATGTAATCACTTGTGTCTGGGCTTTACACAAATATTTTAGTTGCAGACTCCATGGAATTTTAATTCTGCTTGTCATTAGATACATAGGTAAGAAACTAATGATAAATATAAATTAATTATTTCATTCAAAAAATTCTGATTTTATAATATATCAATTCAACTTAAGTTAGACATTGATAGTAATTGGAAAGCATTTAAACAGTGAGGAGACAGAATATAGACCCATTACCCAATAATCCCCTCAAATTTTACAGACAAAATTTCAGTTTCAAATGCCCTCCTTGTAATTTTAAAAGAAATAAAAAATAGATAGACCATGGTGCTCTCCAATTCTATTTAAAAATAAGAAGAAAAATAAATAAAAAAATATGTATCTGAAGTAACACTATATTTACAATTTTACTAAGCTATGTCATATACTTTTTGTACAGTAAACTGCAACATGGGAAGGAAAAGATCTTTTATGTAAAGAGAGTAATCAACCAGTTGGGGACTAATTTCTCTAAATTTTCTTGTGCTGGGCTCTTTTCTAAGGACAGCCACCCTTCTGCCAGACCCATTGGCTGACTTGGTAGGGCTTTTGAGAGCTCCTTTGCTGTGGAGAGAGTGTGATATCACAGTGCCTTGTGGAGCTTCTGCTAGCAAGAGCTCCACTTGGCAAAGTTGCTGTCTCCTTTTCACTCAGTCTGTAGTGCACAGCCGGATGTGTTGCAAACGTGGTTCAGTAATAGTGCTGTACATTTTCTTTTCTTATACCATGCCAAAGAAGATACCCTCCTACCCTGGGACAAAGTATGATGTTATGGGAAGAAAAGTCTGAAAAACAAACTATGAAACAAGTTAAAAAAATAGATTTTTCTTGGTTATGGACCAGTGTTGCTTACAGTAAAAAATATATAGCTTTCTTTTATTTCTGATCATTTCCATGCTTAGAGAGCTGAAAATGCAAGTTTCCAAGCAGGCAGAAAATTTCCACATGGTCATTCAAGATTTCTGAACTTTCATGTTGAAGACCCTTAAAAGCAGAATGCTTAGTTTCATCTCTGTCTTTCTGGACCATGTCTTTTAGCCTAGATGGACTCCAGATTTTTGGTCTACATGTGTTAACTCGACTTTTATTTGAAATTATAGTCCAATATTTTTTTAGGCCATTGGAATACATTTTTTAAAATGTATTTAGAGTTATATGGAATATTTTATGCTTGTTTTTATATACATGGCACAGTGTTATTTATTCAGTGACAAAATAGTTTCTGTTTCTCAATTCTGCTTCATCAATGTCATTCAATATCCCTTTGACTGTTTCTTTGCTTTTTATGCTGTATAAAATACTAACAGCAATGTCCTGTTGCCTTCCCTCTCTCTGCTTGGCTTGGCACTTTAATCAGCAACACAAAAGAAGGATGGTTTCACTAAGTTCTTGCGTTTCCTCTGAAATGTGGATTCCTCCCCCACACCTTCTCAACCAGCCCTCCCAGGGACTTTACAAAGTTGATAAGCAGGTGAGGGAGGGCAGCAGGAGGAAGCATGTGTGTTTGCAGCTGGTAACTACTGGGCATTTAGAGACAGTGGAGTCTTGATTTGTCAAGATCTTTCCCCCCACCTTAGTGAATAAACATTTATTGACTTAGAAGCAGCAGCCTAACCTAATGGAGTAATATCTATGCATAGACATTATAGGTGTTCAGAAAAAGAAAAAAAAAAGTTTGTACAGAGTTAGCATAGTGAATAGTATAGTAGATGAAACTGGTAAGTAATAGGACCTGTATACTCTACAGTGACACTTGTTAGACTTTTAGAAAATAAAAATTCAGTTTTTTAAATTACTCATTGTGAAATAAAATATGTTCAGGATATGGCTGGATTACTTGGGTCTTCAGGACAGCCCAAACATTTGTTCCAGGTGCCGAAGTAAGAAGTGTTTAAGGAAAGAGTTAGACAAAGACAGAATCACATTGGTGCCCTTTGAGGATACAGTGATGTGACTCTGGTCCATCTAGTTATAGAAAGTTTCTGATAAAATAAGAGTAGCATCCTCAATTTACATAGGAATAAATACTTTCTAGAGAATGCAAGAGCATGGCTGTGCAAGATAATGAACAGTTTTATTTTCTGTCAATGACTAATATGCTTCCTAAAATACAACAACTATTATAGTGAATTACACTTGTCAAGTCTGGAATTTTTTCCTCTACAGTGGTGGGAACCAGATAATTCAGAGAAAGATGCAAGGAAACTAATGAAAAGTATGGAGTAACCTTTTACAGGATTATATTCCTGGCTCCTTGTTTGATGAGAATTACCAGCCAGAATAAAAAGATACTTGAAATTAATATTCTCATATCAAGGAGGAAAAATCAGTCAGAAACTGATCATCCTGTTTTTATATCCAGAAGATTAAAATTGTTTTTGCTTTATAGTGCATTCTCTGATACCTCAAAAGCAGTGAATTTCCTTATTCCCTCAAGATCAGGAAAGAGATGTCTCAGAGAGCAGAAGAGAAAACCAGAATTAATTGCTGACAAGAAAGACCTTTGCATTTGTTTTGATTATATGCATGATTTTACTTGACCATGAGTTCACATTCTTAGGCAGAGCTTTTGTCTGTTGATCCATCTTCAAAAAGACTGCACAATGTTTGAGTGAAGATAGAAAATTTTAACTTTCCACAAAACAATCCAAAAATATATTGCCTGCTAAAACCAGCAAAGTAAGTATCAAGCTATGTTACCTCACCCTGACCTAAATTAGTTCCTTAGTTCACAAGTAGACCCATTTATTTCCCTGAGACTATTCCTGGACACAAGGTGATCCTCAGTCTAATTAAAGTCATTCAGCTGTTTTTTAGAAAATCCAAATAAAGAGAGCCTGAAATGGTATTCAGTGATTGCACACATCTTATGTTGGAAAACACAGATCCTCAAAAGAGTCCCACTGGCTGTGTGATTCATTCAGTTCTTCAAATTATACTATGAAATTTGAATCAGATTCTATTAATGTGAGGAGAGAGACTTCCAATGTTTGCTGTGATACTTCCAAAGTTAAGTTGTCAGTAAGGGTTGCGTATTTCTTTAATACCGTCATAAACAATAAGTGAAAACAAGACAAAAAGGCACATTCACATAAATTATGTCTCTTTATCAATAGGATTTCCAGTGCTATTATTAAGCCTTTGCAAAATGAGAACAAAAATTTTAAGGATACGTTAATCTTGTGGTGAAAGGCACAATGAGAATCCATGACAACAAATTTAAATTAAACTAAGGTCCCTATTCTTTCTTAACACAATCATGTCAGAGGTTAGGAGGACATGTTGGATTCCCCACTTCTAAATCCTCAAAATAAAACTAAGTGCGTTTTGGAAGCTGTGCTTTGGTCACATGGAGTTTTTAGCTTCCATACATGAAAAATTAGATTATTTTTTATATTTTTTATACTGAATTACACCTGAATTATATATATATATACAGTGTATTATGCAGGAGGTCAGACTATATGAGTTAATTGTACTTAAGGTATTTATGAACAACATTCTCATCAAAGACCAGTAACAGGGTCTGATATAGCATATTCTTGTCTAGGAACACGTCAATACTTACCAAGCTGGAAGCAGAGCTTTATACATAGAGCTTGATATCAGGCCTTGTATTCTCCAGGTATTTTCCAAGATGTTAAATCCTTTTGATGATGCCCATGAGATATAAATCAGTATTTAAAATTACTTTTTTTTTTTTCTTGTATCACCACGGAGGATTTCGGTAAGGCTCTGCTGGGTCTAACAGTGGTGTTCCAGTGCAACATTCCTGATGTTTGCAAAGACAGTTGACTAGCTTAGCTGACATATTCTTTTATTGCTATAGATACTTTCCAGAAGACTTGGGTACGTTTGGCAAGCATCATGCATTATAACTATTAGATCCGCTAGAAACAGTTGTGGAGGCACTGAGGACAGGCTGGCACTTCCTTACATGTGGCTGAAAAAAGCTGTTTGTTTCTTAATGGATAGCATACCCAAACAGAGTACAGTTATAATGGTTCTTTTATTAAGACTGATTTATGTAAAATCTGATTTATGTAACAGTCAGCCATCCATTTGAGGAGCTTAACTTCTAAAGGGATTGTGGAATGCAAAGCCATGCTTTGGCTTTAAGGTTGCTACCAGCAACATGTAATAATAGACTGTAAGTCAGATGGAAAATACGAAAAAAATGATTACATACTCAAGGCATATCTCTACTCCAGACAAAACTTCTTTTATATTTAATTTTTATTTTATTCAGAATACGGATCTTAACTGGTTGTACTGACATTAATCCTAATGACTTTAAAGCTTTGAATCACGTTATAATTGTAAGATCAGAACACAAGATTCACTATCAGGACCTAAAACCAGAAAAATGTACAATGATGTGTATCCAAACAGACAGCATTCAAAATGTGCATTGATTTATTTTTAGGACTATGCATCTGAATATCAATCACAAAGTTACCAGTGTTGTGGCAGTTCAAAGACAGATTTTTTCCTCTTGTACATACATTGGTATTTAAGATTTTTCTTATTTCCTTTCTCAAGCAGCTGTAGTAGTCTTCATTTTTTTTCTCTAAAAGCTTTCTCAAAATCTAGAAATAAAAATCTTTTGTGACACTTGCAATTTGCTCTAAGTCCCATCAAACTAGTGTATAACCATTCTCCATAGAAGTCTCCCCAGTGCCCCTGTTCAGCATCAGTTAGATTACTTTTGACATGAAAAAAGGTTTCAGTAGGAAAGCATTACAGCAACACTCTATGGAGTGCCATGTAGCCGCCGCCTTCTCTTACTTAGCTGATTTGGTTTTGTCCCATATAAGTTCTCTACTAAAAACATTACGTAAAATCTTTATATGCTATCATTAGCTCACAAACTAGGGCCAAATAAGTTGGCAAAATGTTGACATATGAGTGTGATAATCATAGTCAAGGTTACTTGTGCTGTTAGGCAATTAAAAACATTTTATTCAGTATTTAAGAAAGTAAATGTTTGGTCTAAGAGTACCAGCTTAGCATTAAGACTGTGATTTACTAACCAAATTAACTCAAGTTGTTCTTGACTGATAAAATTAGCTAGTGGTTAGCTAAAGTTCTTGGCATGTGAAGATATTAACTGTGTCCCAGTATAATCTTTCAATGAAAAAAATGAAGAATGAAAGGAAGTAGAGAGCCAAGATCCATAAATATTATATAATGAGACCTGTTAATTTTTTTTTTTTTACATTATTGAAAAAAAATAAGCTCCAGATCTGAGAAAGAAATGCTACATTGCATCAGACAAAAAATGTGCCCTTTGTTACTACTTAATCTGGACTCTCTTCTTGGGTCTGGGCACTGATTCTTACTTGTCAGTGTTAATTCCCAATTGTTCCTACCTTAAGAGCTATCTGATTGAACTTCTTCCTCAATCACCCTCTAACAATTGGATTGATTCAA
>VZTV01079255.1:0-23433 GCA_013400875.1 Anhinga rufa
AAAAAAACCCCAACAAATTACAGCTTCCAAAGTCAGCATCTTTAAATGGTGGTCTCTCAGTGACTGACATAAAATACACTATGATCAGGCAAGGCTGAGACTCGGTTGCTTAATGGCACAGGCAGCCAGTCACCAAAAAACTGTTTCTGCTTCAGTGAAGCAGAGGCAATTATTAAGCAGCACCTCACAGGTGTTATTTACGGACACAGCAAGGTAAAACACACTTTGAATTTCACTGCTCATGCGAGCTGCTACAATGCCAATTAGCAGGGCCATGCCTAAATACAGACTCACAAGAACCAAACATTGCTGCGCTGCCATCACAGTAAGCGGAGCCATCACCATAAGCCACCTACCAACACTGGAAGAGACAGCCCGGTTCATGATATCAAGAGCTTCATTAAATTTGTCTTTGATCGATGGATGTGCTAACACTTGGTCAGAGAACATGGACTTCCATCCCAAGTACCACTTTGTAATCTCCTCGTAATTGGGGCTGTTACTAAGCCAAGAGCACAGCACCTGCAAAACAACATGACAGATCAAATGCAGTACTCCAGGTGCATTTATGGAAGAGAGTCCTTATTATCACGTAACTTGTTTATTAATTAGCTTTCGGTAAAAGAAAGGACCGTGACAGTATTAGAAAATAGTGTGTTCTGATGTGTATGGAGCTATGAGTGGAAATCACCCCATTTGGTATTTAAACCATTTCAGCACTGGGGCAACAATTTCTAGGCAGGAGTCACTAAAACACTTCAGTGAATCAAGCCTGTTTACTCAGCCTTGATAGTTTCTCACCTGCAGCCACTTTGGGAAGAAGTGTTTCTCCAGCAGCCCAACAAGACTGGAGACAGAAATCATCCCCTCCCAGTCAATCACCCAGTAGAAGGCATCCATGTGCTGCTGGTGAGGGTTTATGATGAGTTCGTTCAAACACATCCCTGGGAAAAGGGGTAGAAGGGTTAGAAAAGAACTTCACTCACAGTTCTATCAGCAGCCTGACCTATTTCACTAGCAACACACATGATTTGAGGAGCACCTGTATAGCATATTACCCTAAGGGACATTTGGGATCTTTAAACTGTTTGCCTGATCCCTGCCACCAAAACAGGGTGCGCTTCTATTTCCAGCGATTACAATTTGCTGCCAGAACTGAGACTGTTAAAACATTTGACTCTTTTTTAGACTAGAGAGCCTTTTAGCCAGTTTGCGTAGCTGAATGATGAATTACAAAATCTCATGGTGAAGGTATTAGCATACACCAAAGAATTAGAGGAGGAACAGAGAGACGTTTTATAGCTTGGTACTATCTGACAGCTGTCAGATATTCATGTCAGGTGAAGAACAGAAGAATCACGTGATTTGGAAAAATAAGACAGGAAATATTGAGAATAACCAGAGCACCTCCCCATATTTTCTAAAATGTCTGCCTCAGAAAAACGCACAGTACTAGTAGCAGAAAAGAAGATACAAGCTTGGTCTAAACTTACTAATACCATTCTCTGAAGTAACGCTGGCAGCCATGTTAACACGTATCTTTTCTAGGTGTAAGGGGGAAGGTGGCAACGAGCAGATTGCAGAAACTCAGCACTGTTTGGCTTTTCTCACCTAGTTTAGGCACAATGTTTTTGACCATGAAAGCCTCCCATGATCCAGGTGTGAACACATCTTTCCAGGGCTGAAGGATAAGTTTGGCAGAGGAGTCACTGGGATGCCACTTCTGCAGTGCATTCGCCAGCTTGTTTCGGATGGGAGAATACAGCGGCTCTAATCGTGCCTGCATCAGGGGAAGCCAGGGGTGGATCCACGAATGGATTGGGACTGTGTCTGTCAAAGGATTCCAGCTTTCAACCTTGAGGTAAAACAGAAAAGATTAAAATAAGTCCATCCGTTAGCAGTAACTCTTGCCAGATGTAGAAGACAGCAGTAACGCAACCCCCTAACTCCTAAATGCATTGGCAGAGGCAGCAAACTGGTATTTTAGAAATTCTAGTTGACTGAAATTCAAATACTGGTTCAGAGCATGGCTTTGTTCTAACACAGCCCTCTCATCTTACCTCTTTCTGTAGCTTGGGGAAGATGAGCTGATCCAGAATGTTATCCAGTATCCAGACAGGAATAACATTTACCCAGCTATCCAAGAAATCCACCATCGATCCACAGTTCCTTGGTTGCCATTGCGCCACTATGTTTCTGACATACGGCATCCAGATTTCCCACATCAGTCTGGAAAAAAAATAAAATCAAAGTTTAAGCTTAAAGCTATAGCCCCAGGCCTAAATAAACCAAATGGTAACTGTTATTTAAAAGCTACTTCTTTTTATATAGCTGACAGCTGGATTTTAACAGACACATCAAGAGAATCGTCTGGAAAGCACACTTGTATCTGTTCTTTTCCATCCCTGAGAAAGCAGCACTTGAAGATGCTGCACAAAGTACAACTCATTTGCTCTTTACCTGTGAAAAGCATCTGTTGACAGGTCCTGCCCACTGTGTGATAACAGCTGGTCGTTCTCCAAAAGGTTCTTCCACTTGGCTATGATCTCTGTGCCATATGTACAGTCCTGGAAATGACAAGGCACGAGCAGCCTTTATCCTTTTTCATTAATTTCAGCTGGTGTCTACAAAGAGCAGGCTGACAGTACGCTCAGCTACAGACAGCTTTCTCACCCACTAGGGTGAGGCAAGCTAGGAGCTCACAGCTATGATTATTAAAGCCCCACAAAAGGAAAATCCCACTTTATGGATTTAACGTACCTCCAGTGGGGCAGGGAAAGATAGTCTGAACTTTTTCAGCTGTACAGAGAGAATTCAGACTCTTACCTATCACAGCTGAAATGCCATTAAGAACAGACAGCACATATCTACTAGAAAGACAGACTTCTGCTTTTGCTAAAAAACAAAAGACTAGAGACTTAGCTTTCATCTACTTTTTCTTCCCAACACTCATTAAAAGGGATTGATTTAAACCTTCAAGCTCCTAAACGGTTAGCCTACAGTCGCAGCAAATGTCTAAGAGTGGGTGCATCTTTTTTCTGCCATGAACACTGGGAATTTTCTCTGGAACCTTCCTCTCCCCTGCCAGGCAAGAGGAAGGTGCTTTTTCTTCTTTCTCTCCAGACTGACAGAAATTTGAGACAAGGAGTGGGGGGAGTCAAGATAATAAAGACTACTTAAGCCATCAAGTAAGAACTGCAGATAAATCAAACTAATACACACCTTGAGGGGATCCCAGTTCTTGAAGTAATCTTTCATGAGAGGATAGACTATTGCTACTGCCAGGTCTACCCTATCAGACATTCTGTACTCTTCATAGTACTTGTCTTGAAGTGTCTCAAAGATCTTTGCGCACTCATCCAAGGTTAAGGGATTTTCACAACTGGGCTGCATCCGTCTCTCGCATTCTTCCACCATCTCCAGCACCTTACTAAGATTGCTAATTGCTGTCTCCTCATGCGAGAGAACTTCAGACATCTTCTGTATCTCATGGGTCAGGTTGACAACCATGTCTCTCTCGTACTGCAGCTGCCGGTCGTTCTGGATGATTTCCTGCTCTGTGATGTCAATGAGAAGTTGCAGGTTGTGCTCCAGCTCAGGCAAGGCAAACCCCTGGGGCTTGGAGTCTTTGCCCAGTGGCTGCTGAGGACTGTCATCTGGGATATTGTGCTTGTGGCTAATTTGACTGTAGCTGTAATAAACCTTTTGTTCCCGGCCCGTCATGTCTATAACCTTCCAACAAACAAGAACAAACATGTCTCAGGAAAATTGTATCTCGTGTTTCAAAAAGGAGGAAATCCCTTACTCCAAATTGAAAACTGGAGATTTCCAAGTACCTTAATTACTCCAGCAGGCTACTAATACACACTGGTATTCTGAATGAGGCAACTGGGGATTGCCTGCAAAGAGGCCTACTCCGGACATGAAAAGATAGGATGAATAAGAAACAATTTGGAATCAGAGCTGGAAGAGTCTCCTCTTCTGATCTCAGTTTTACCATTTCACTGAGTAATTCTACAAGCAGTGATAATGCAAGTAGTATACTACTCATTACTGCTTGGAAATCTTAGGTGCTTTTATACTTTTTTTTTTAAAGATACGTTAATTTTAGATTAATAGTTTTATTACGTGTGTACAAGACAAATCCTTTAAAGTCCCTTTTAGGTAGAAGATGATTCAAACTATGTGTTTAGTTGCACAATCCCAATACGGACAACTGTGCTTTCAGAAGCAGATGAGCGTTTCATCTATGACAAATGTGAAACAATTAAACTTAACTTGCAATTAAAAAAAAAAACAACAAACACCAACCACATTTAAGCTAATTTGCATTTTTCCGAAGCCGAAGAACTTGTTTAAAAACAAATCCAACGTCCTAGGTGACACAATGGTCTATTACATGATCCAGTGATGAGTCGGAGGCCTTGGTTTTCATGAGGCTGCAGACAGGCAGTTCTTAGAACTGGCTTCTATTAAGGTTACCAATGGCTAAAAACCACTCACAATATCAAGTGGACAAACTGTTTCCCAGAGATGCCACCTCTTGGGTTATCAACCTTACCTTGACTTGAGACAGCTCCTTCTGAGGGGCTGAAAGCTGCTTGTTGATCCTACCCTTGGCTTTCAGTTCTTCTACTGTCTTATAGCTGTATTTGGGCTTTTTCTTGCCTCCATTAGGATCCTTCCGCCACTGACTGAGCTCTTTCTGAAATTCCTAAACAAAACCAAAGAAGAGTTGTGGTTGCTGCTCTTTGTCATGGCCCAAATTTGTCTGTATTTGCTACAGGAGAATAACCATCAGATCCATGAAGAAGGCTGTACAGCAAAATAATTGAGAAAGTGGTAAAGCTCAGTGACAAACCAGCTCAGACGCTGTGGTCCAGTCTGATTATTTTTTTTTTTAATTGAAACAAAAGACAAATATTATTTACCTGGGGGCACGCTTTGAAGGTGGGGTTCTAGCAAGACTACTGGCAAAAAGTGAGCCAGAAACAACAAAGAACATTATAGTGCCAAGGAATATACGTCTAAATGGAATTAGCGTGCTATGTCTTTAGCTTCTTACCTAAAATGAGAACAGTTTTCTCTGACACAGAAGCTAGTATTAGAAGTGAATTTTGTACACACAACACAACAGGAAAGCAGATATACCAATAATCATACAAATACCTCCTCAGCTTCTTCTTCCGAGTCCACAACAGGAAAGTCTTGCAAAGACTGGCTGGTTCTTTCAGAGCCATATGCCCCCACAGCTCCTTTGCCTTTTCTTTGTTTGGCCTCAATTGGATTGATAATACCTGAGAGGACAGTAGTTAGATCAGAAGGAGCAGTTTGTTCACTGAGAGAGAACAGCAAGTGCCTTTCCTACAGCACCCTAAGTTATCAAATCAGCACAAATACCCAGTCTGGTATTCTGCCTCTATCACTACAGTATCCTCTACAACTTCACTAATTTTTTAGTGGCTATAAAATCACTTAACTCCAGCACACACCAAAAAAACCCCAGAGTATTATTAACAGCTGCATTTCACTGCTTTTTTATTCTATCACATACAATAACATTTCCTTTTCTGTGAGCTAACTACCTTTGGAATTTATCTCCCTTTTTTCTTTCTCTTTTTCTCTTGTAAAATAACAAGAGCATAAAATTGGCCTATGGTAATTTAAACGCACTTGAATCTTATCATGAGAACCCAGATCGCTTACAAGAGATGCAAGAAAACAAGAATGAAGTTGTAAGCCACCTGGAGATGGTAGTTCTTTAAAGAATCCAATCTCTTCTCCAAATTACTAGTTAACAATAAATGGACTAAATACACAGTCACAGTACCTTGAGCATTCTTCCCGAGACCTCTTCCAGGGACGTAACCCATCTTCTGGAGAAGCTTCTGCCCAATTCCTTTAGTGTGCCTCTCCCAGCTGCCAAAATCCATGAACGATTTTGTCCCCCCTACAAAGCCTTTCTGACTAGGCTTGAAATTACCACCCTGTTAAAACAAATAAACAAACAAAAAACCCTCACACAATCTTAAGACATTGTAATAACCAAGCTCTGTATAATTTCGCTCAAAAGGAAGGCTCTTCCTAGAAGCAATTCAGTTGTCACCACACTGCACAGCTTGCCATGTCATGACTTGGGAGTCCATGAACGCTCCCCGCCATCTGAGGAGTTTCCTGAAATTCCTTAGATGGAAAGTGCTGCCAAGCTTAGACTGACAAGTCTGATAACTGCCAGTTATCAGGCTCTACCATTGACTTTAGCTGAAACTGATTCCTGATTTTTTCTGTATTTGGTAACTGAAAATAAGAGTTTGATTATTAATCTATAACATACCTAGATTTGTTATGCTGTTCTGTGAGATTAAAAAAGAAAAAGTCTTTGAAAGGCAATAAACCACAGACATTCTTTTATTTTAACCTCAATTGACCAAAGGGAACATTAAAGCAGATAAAAGGACTGATGTTCCCAAGGACACATGACCATACATCAGAACAGCTACAAAAGACAGAGAAAACACCTCCCTTAACGGCATGCTATCACCTGTGGTTCTCTGGTTTTAATTACTTCTCCCTTTCTTTAGTGCTGTATAATTATTTCAGCACCTTTGACTACAGCCTAAGTATCATAAATACAACACACAGAATTGAAAACTTCCTGGATAACTCACTGTTTTTAACTTCTTCGGCACAAACTCTTTCGGGATTTCTTCCTGCTTAACAGGCTTTTCATCTTCATCGGAGTCTTCTTCCGACACATCCTCAGCCGCTGACTTTTTCAGCCCGGCGCTGATGAAGTTCACAGGGGCCGAGTAATCCCTGGAGCTACAGCAAAGGGAGACCCGTAAGTGAATTCTGTTCCAGCGGACCAGCGCGCGTTCCCACAGGCCTGGCGAACGCTATGCCTTAGAACCCCCGCCTTAAAATGAAACACTAAAAACCGACGAGCAGCGTAACGCTGGTTTCGCCAGGAAAACGACCGTCCCCCCCCGCCCCCACCCCGGGCAGCAGGGCCACGCTCGCACAGGCGAAGGGCCCCCCCGGGGACAGCCCCTGTGCCGGGCTGCGCGTTCAGAACGCGGGTTACAGCCGGCGCGCCGCCGGGGAAGGGGGCCGCCCCCGAGCGGGCACAACCGGGGGCCGCCAGAGGCCGGGCACCGGGCGAGGGGCGCCCCCCGCCCCGCACCGCTTGCCGCCGAAGCTGGGCCTCTCCTCCTCCGAGTCGCGCTCGGCCCACACGCCGTAGGTGGCCTCCTCCTTGCTCTGCCGGTGGCGCTGCCGGTGGGGGTTGAACTCGTTCTGCAGGTCCCAGTCCGACACCTCGAAGTTCTCCATCTCCACGCCGTCCTCGCCGTCCGTGCTGTACAGGTGCGACATCGACATGGCGCCTGCGGGCCCACACCGGGGCGCACGGACAGCGGGGCGCACGGACACCGGGGCGCACGGACAGCGGGGCGCACGGACACCGGGGCGCACGGACAGCGGCCCCGCTCCTCCCGCCGGTCCCGACTGCGCCGCCGCCGCCGCCGCCGCCGCCGCCACCCGGAACTGAACCGTCTCCTTCCGGTTACCGGAACGCTCGGGCGCCGCTTGAGCCACGCCCACAACCATAGAGCTGCAAGGAGCGGCCACTGCAGGGCCTCACGAACGGCGGCTCCTCTATGGTTTGGCGGCCCCGGTCCCGCACCGCCGCGGGGAGGGGGGGGGGGGGGAGGGCGGAGCCGGCGCTATTAAAACAATACTTTAATTGTGTGCAACAAAGGAAGGAGGCGGGGGACGGGCTCATATATTAACTCTGCAATAGCCTCTGTAAGTCACAGTAAAGGGCTGGGGGGTGTCACCTGCACGACAAAGGCTCTACAAGGTCAGGACACCTATTTCTGACCCGTTAATTAGAGAACAGCGTCACGAGACATTTAAACGCGATTTAACGAGTCCTCCGGCCACCGCGTACACAATCTCTTCCCGACGCACGCTGTCGCCCCCGTCAAGTACGGATTTCCACAGATGCTTTCACCACAGAGCGCTGGGAAAAGGCAGACGACGGGTATCCGACGTGTAAAATGTTTGGCCTTTGCAAATAAATGCAAATACATTCCTCCTGTAGCAGTCATTTTGGCAATAGTATTAGCAAGCAATATGCTTGGATAACCGATTTCCACTGGTGCCGTTGCAAACTCTTCTTTGTTGGGCAACAAAAGGCCATTTGCAGCATTCTGGAAGAGAGAAGCACGGGCTCAGGAGCAGGATCGGGTCACGCCACACAGCAGGTGCCTGACTAATGGTTTTAAACCAGCCATGACACAAGAAATGCTTAGAAAGAAACCAGCTTGCAGCTCCAGGACTGGAGGCACACAACTTCTATTCTCCCTCAATGCTTCTGCTTATTTTTTGTAGCACATTATACTGCTTTTACATAGAAACTGTTTTTTGAAGGGTCATTTTTAGTAAGAAAATTAACATTTTATGTTTTAGCATAGAGGCTAGCTGAAAAGAGAGATGGAAAAACATCCAACACATCAACAGTTGTATCTGGAGCAGAAACCCAGGGTAGCAGCTTTGTTTTTCCAAACTGACAGCAGATGCGACTGCTTTATCCTCCCTTCCCCAGGTCCACGGCATGTCCTAGCAGACAGCTGGGAAGCAGCTCAGCTCATCTACACATTTCCACATCCCGTTTCAGTGCTCCCCGCAGGGACAGTCAGTAATAACTCTCCCAAGTGGCTGACTTCTATTTTGCTGAAGTAAGCCTGCTTCCAGAGCTCATTTTGGACAAACCGTCTCACATAACAGTATTTTTCTGAAAACCTAAAGCAACTGTGAAGGGGATCGTTTCCATAAGGAGCATGCCTGGAGCAGCCCGGCTAATCCACAGGCACAAGAAATTACACAAGCAAAAAGCCTGGAGCAGCGCAGGCAGATTCACCCGAGTCCCGAAGTGAAGTACAAAGTCTTACCTGGAAATCATTAATTTTCTTAGTGAGAAGATGATGTGTTCTGAGTCACCTAGAATAACCCAGAAACAGATGGGTCAGCTTTACGCCGCCGTCTGCGACTCAAAACATTCCCGCTGTGTTCCCAGAAGCAAGAAAAGGAAACGTTTAGGACACAGAAAGCAGTGCGAGGGCAGAGAACCAGCAGCCTCTTGCTTTGCTACCGTTCACACAACATGAACCACCCTGGGCGGCCATCCGGGAACCGCCAGCGACACCTCTCGCAGTGAAAGCCGCTACACGCTCGCTTCACCAGCAGCCCAGCTTCCTCAGTCTGGGACTGCGCTCGGCATCTTCTCGCCTGGCACTGGTGATGCAGCTCAATCCCCCGGCTTTCTTTAGGAGGCCACATGTTGAGCAGGTAAAGCCTGCCACCCTGGATCAAAACATCAACACCAGTCTACTGCATCTCCCCTCTGTGCAGGTAGCGCTTTCTGGAGAGTCAAGAAATTGGTTTTTTTTTGGGGTTTGGGTTTTTTTTTCTTTTCTCTTTAAGTCTGTATGTGCAGTACCTGTTGGACTGCTCTCCGTTACAAAAGATGGTTATTAACTGTTTTCAAGCACTGCTCTTTAGGGAGGGAGCCTCAAACCTGCAAATCAGACAAACCACCCTTCCCTAAAGGCAGGCAAGACCCATGGCAATGAAAACTTTAATAAGAGTTTTGGAACAGAGAGCAAGGTGGGAAGTGCCTTAAAGTCAGAGAGAATGAAGAGCACAAAGTTTCTGATGAGTGAACACAGAACTCCACAGCACAAAACCATACACACGAGCAGACCAGGAAGGAGGTGACAAAGATGAATGAGCAGGGTCTGAGGAGCACAGAATACACAGAACACCAACAACAGAAGTGCAGAGGGCAGGAGCGGTGCACAGCAGGAATGACAGGCACATCGTCCCCATGGATCCAGGCAAGAGAGCAGGGACGTTGCCCGCAGTTGGCTGCCCAGCCTGCAAATGCCCATAAGAGGGAGCAAGGGACCAGGCATCCAGGATTAACCATCAGGGCAAAGCCCTCAGAAGGGACATCAAAGTCTTACCTGCAGATGACCTTTCAAATTGGCTGGCGTTTTATAATCCCCCTTTAAAACCTATGGAAAAGAGAAAATAGGAGTGACCCTTCTGGGGTAGTGGCTCTGCGAACATCAGCAAGTCCACCTCATTAACTGTGTCCTACGTCCCAGTATACCTGAACCAGCAGAAATGCTCTGATGGGCCTTTGTTCTACATCGAGGTGCTATACTGGGGCAATAGTGGGATGTTTCCTCCTTTGTGACTGTAAGCAAAGACAGGGAACTGTCGTGACTGTAACCAAAGCTGGGACAGGGAACCAACACAAGTAATTGTTTCCTCCCTTAGCCTGGGAGGGGAGAGTATTTTGGTCTTTACCATCATGCCAGTTCTCCAAATTCATCTCAAGAAGTACAGAAAGGTCCGTGTCAGAGACCCAGAGTCCCTAATCCCGCCCAGGACAGATGTTCACTCAAATCACGTGTCCTACAACAGCTCTCAGCAAGAGAGAACAAGGAGGAGCTGTAAGAGACCAGAGCACTTGCAGCACGGACCAGCTCCCGGGAAGCTCTTCCGACCTTCCAGGTCAGTGCTGCTATTTGCCTGCCTGCTCTTGATCTGGCACATAGTACCACGGGGACGGGTCCCACCCGCAGGCCTTCCCCTGCTCCCACCAGTGTGGCAAAGGACATCTCATCCAAGGGCACAGTCACGTGCAAAGCTGAGGGAGCTGCAGAGTCCAGGCTCAGGCCAGGGAGGAATCGGTCCACCCCAAAGCATGAGAAACTCCCTGTTTGTTAAGTGCTGTCTGTGGCTCTGCAGCTTCTTCCTTCCAGTTCTGCTTCAGGGACATGAGTCAATAGCCTAAAAAACATCTGGTTTTGCTCAAATGCATTACAAGCTTCTACTCGCATTCCCTGCGGGAGCGGCTGGTGAGCAGCTACACACGGACACAGCACAGTCTGCCCTTCCTCCTGGGGCCAGACGGGTGTGCCTAGTGCCTACAGCTGTACCTAGATATCAGCACACACCAGTAACACCCACGCCTGGGTTTGAGAGCTGGGCTGGGTCAGGGAGGGACAGGTCAGTATCTGCCACACAGAAGAAACAAACACCACCACAAAATCATAGGGGACGTCATCAGTTTGAGCCACATCATACTCCATCTACTGCACACATCTGTTTTGAAATCATCTCAGTGTAACTGCGTATCTGTCGTTCCCAGTCTCCCAAAAGGAAGAGAACATTTGTTTCTCCACTGCTCTTTTTTGATTCGGTTCAGCAGCCTCTTCTGCTCCAGGGAGCCCTGTGGGTGCAGAGACCCTGTGGGTGCAGAGACCCGCAGCCTCATGTCAGCACTGCCTCCCCGCGAGCACCTGGCAGCGACACTCACTCTGTGCGTGTTGTTGACAACTAAGGGGTCGGGGTGGCCGTAGTTGGGTGGGTTGGCGTAGGGGTCGTAGCCGAGCCTGGCGAGCATCGGTGCGATGTGGGCCATGTCCTGCAGCACATCCCCTGGGATGTGCCCGATCCACTTAGATAACGCCTCCATGTTCACTGGCTTGATAACCTGGTCTGTTGATCTTTCTATCCTGGGGAAAAATAATAAAGAGAAAAAACAAACCAAGACACTAAAGTTGGATTTCACACACGTACTGGGCTCAGACAGAAGGGCCTTCAGCTAAGTTCACTGCCATTTCAACATGTTGCTTCCAATGCCCAAGACACGCATGCAGCACAAACACTCATCGCCTGCCGGGTCCGCCTGGGGCAGAGCCGGTGCGAGGCACAGCAGGGCAGCCGCTTCCCGCTCACAGCCCTGCTCCGGGGGAGCAGATCCCGGCAGGGGCTTCCACAGCCCCAGAGGTTGGGTCCCCCTGTACGGGGGGATCCATCCTGCACCGGGGTCAGGTTGTTATCAGGTCACCTCTGCTTATTACAGGAAAATAATGAAAGATGTGTGGTCTGTAGCACAAATACACCACACAACCCCACTGAAAATCCAAAAATTTATGTTTAAGCAACCTCAGCAAAATTTACTCTGAGCAACTAGTGCTGAAGCTCTGGAGAAATCATCACGTCAGCCATCAAAGGCGCCTGCATCTCTCTATCCTACACCACAGCTGCCTTCCTGGTCTGTCTGGGGCAAGAGTGCTGGGACATGCTCCCCACCAGCCATGCTCCCTGCCCTCCAAACCCCGAGGAGCAAGCCCTTCACAGGTACAGCCTGCCCGCTGCACCCTGTGCTCGCGGGGTGCTGGCCCAGGTTGAGCAGCCGCCTGCTCTACTCCAGCCAAAGGAAACCACACCCCATGCAGCAGAGGTGACACAGCGTCCTAAGAGGGATGAATGTGCACAGAGGCTGTGGATCCTGAGCCTTGTGAGAACATCCCAGTTTCCGCCTGCTAAGGCACAGGCAACGCTGCACAGCCTCGTCTGGAAGAGCATCTCATGGTGGAGGGAAGCGGAGCCCAGCCACACACCCAAGTCCATCCCCAAGAAACGAAGCAGCTGCATGTCCACAGCTGCCCTCGCCACTCAGGCATGAGCAATTTATACAAAGACTGCTTGTATGGTTCCCCTTACACCACTGATTTAAATTTTGCTAAGTTAGACTTAAGCCTCCATTTAGGAAATAAAGAGCATTAGAAGAGAAGAAGGTGGGAGAAGCCAAGCACCCCCCTGGCACCCAAAGACAGCCAGCCAGCAAGGAAGGAGTGCTGGGGTGTTTCTCCATGGAGCAGGTATTTCTTTTATTCTGCAATACCAGCACCAAACCTGGCAAGAATTGCTGCTCACCGCTGAAAGCCGTTCATTAGAGCAAAACTAATCACCGTAAGGAGGTACTTGAGGACAGGTGGAGAAAAGAGGCATTACAGAGCTCACGTTTCAGAGCAAGCAGTTCTTTTCAAATTAGAGACCAAAATAATTTCTGCACTGTAAAGAGAGATGAATAAAGCAGTCACCTGCTCCCAAAATCCTTGCCTGACAAGCTGCTCTGTTGGGTACAACAGATTGCTAGCATTCAAGCTGTCTTCTACTCAGAAACACAAAACCTACTGCAGCAAAACTGGACATGCTGCCACTTCTGCCCCTGAAAAAGCATGCATAAACGCAAGCAACACATCTTTGCCCCCAGTTTTAGCCTTGAACTGCTTCGTGTAATGAAAATGCTCCTCGAAAAGCCGTGGCAGGAGGTGAGACACTCACTTGG
This sequence comes from Anhinga rufa, assembly GCA_013400875.1. Classification (NCBI taxonomy): domain Eukaryota; kingdom Metazoa; phylum Chordata; class Aves; order Suliformes; family Anhingidae; genus Anhinga; species Anhinga rufa. The sequence continues at coordinate 13,214 of VZTV01079255.1, forward strand.
AAAGCGACACCCCGCCAGGCTTCCCTATCAGCTCCTCATGGTGCAGCACTGTGTCGCTCCAGGAGATGTCCAGGAACTTCATGATGGCATGCATGGACTGCTCGGGGTGCAGCACCAGCTGCTCGTAGTAGACGGGCAGGCACCGGGACCGGCCGATCTCCAAGCACTGGGAGTACATCACCTCGATGGCTTTGTTCCACTTGGTCAGGCAGTCTCGGTAGCTGTTCAGGTCAAAGCCCGCGATCGTCACTTTCCGCGTGATCATGGAGTGGACCGAAGCGCGGCCATCTCGAACCATCAGGAGGAATTTGGAATTGGGGAACAGCCTGGACAGGTACACAGAGGACTTCAGCGTGAAGGGGTCCTTGTTACACAAATACCTGGCTGGCTCACCATGCTTGGCAATCACTTCCAGTATAAAGGCCTGCATAGCAGCATCCAAAACTTGGTCCGTCACTCCCGCTTCATCCAGGCGCATCTTCTCTCGCCCCGATTTGGACCAGGCCTGCCGCATTGCCAGCACGCGGGGGATGATGCGGGTCTCCTCTCCACAGCGTACCTCAGGGTGCGCATCGAGCATGGCCCTCATCAGCGTCGTGCCGCTCCGTGGGACCCCGCCAATGAATATCAGGGGCATCTCCTTGCTGTAGCGGTACTCGACATGGTTGGAGCCCATCATGACCAGCTCCTCGTTCTCGGGTCTCATCAGCCTGTACCTCCTCTCGCTCAGGACCTGCTGGCACTCCAGGACCTGCTGGCCAAGGTGCAGAGTCACCATCAGGGCGACCACCGAGCCCACCACCAGCAACACCCTCCTCATGGTGACCCGCATCCTGTTCTCCTCTGCACAGGCTGGTGACCGCGCTTCAGCTTTCAGCTAGCAAGTGTTCAACCCAACAGGCATCTGCAAGAGAAACACAGCACGGTCAGAAGAACAGGAGCTGCAATCCAGCCTGGCGGCACCTCAGCATCCAGCCTGGCTCCTTCAGGACGCTGACACCATCCCAGGCTTTCATCATCTCTTTCACTTATCAGCAACTTCCAGGCTAGGTGCCTTCTACTCAGGAGGTAATTAAAGTCTGCCTCAGAGCACACCCAAGGAGATTATTTCTGGACTGTTTGCGTACCCAGAGTCACAGGAGAGGGGGGGGCACACGTACCCAGTCAGTCCTTAAAAAAAAAAATAAATCTTTACAGAGAGTCTGTTCCACCCCAGATGAAGCCCAAACCCTCCCTGCAGTTCTCCTTCCTTCCAAAACCGAGCTCAGCACAGTCTTTTTACTTCTCTCAGCCACCTGTGTCCTTCCTACATTTTCTTTAGTTTCAATGTGCTGTCGCAGGGGAGGGGGGAAAACTGAAATAAGAGAAAAACAAAAGCATCTCATGCAAATTTTAAGGGTCTGAGTCAGGAGAAGTAGCTACCCATTAGCATGAAACTCTATGAGAAATTAAACCATCTGAAGGCTAACAGCCACACACAGAGACAGTGTTAAATGCCCTTCCTCCAGAGACTGACCTTACATAAAAGTCCTTGAAGAAATCATCTTCTGGCATTAAGGCTTTTTGGGTTTTGTGCGTCTCGGTAGGATATCCAGCAGGAAGCCTGCAGTTTCTGCAAGTTCCCTGCTCTGCTGCCTACCCGGGAGGGACTCCTGCAAACGCTGGCACCGCTTCCCACACCCTCCCCCCTTCTGCTCCATTTGTGAGCACAGGTTTTGCAATCCTCCCCTGGGCTCACCCAAGGATTTCAAGTTCTTTGTGATTATGTGGCTGGGCGGGAGCTGAATGGAGTGGAAGGAACGGGGCGTCCATGCGTTTTGTTTTGCTGACAATCCAAAGAACCGCTTCAGAAAAACGTTTTCTCCTCTCGACTCTCTCCATGAAAGAGCACATTTAGCAGCGGCCCGTGCAAAGGCCCTCCGCGGCAGGGAGCAGGCAGGAGAGCCGCCCCAGAGCCAGGCAGCCTCCCTGCCCCTGCCCTACCTGCCAGCACAGGCGGCCCCAGAACCAGCCAGGCACCGGCTCCATTCCCCTTCCACCTACCCAGACAAGCGACGCGGTCAGCTGCTCACCATCCACCCGCTCTGCTTTTATCCACTTCTGCTCAAACCATCGGATTACCACGACATGAAGAGGCAGTGCCTCTTTGCCTACCCAGGGACACGTCTTCCCATCCCAGCAGCAAAGNCAGGATTTAAGGCCAACTGGAATAATTACAGCTATGCAGACCAAGACAGGCTAATTAGCAGGAAAGACCTGCAGTTTAAAAAGGAGGCCGGGAGCACAGAAGTGCTCTGTTCTTTGCAAAAACGGCTTACAGTGAGCGTTTCCCACCGAGATGCTCCCAGCAGCTCCGATCTGAGTGCGCCGGAGAGGAACAAAGGGACTCACTCATTTTGCTGTGCGAAGCGGGAGCCTGGTTGGGAGCCTGTGGTACCGGCCCTGCTCCGGCAGCACCCCGCGGGACAAAGTGCCGTGCCCCTGAGTATCATCCTGCTGCCCCGGCCAGGGCGGACACGCAGCCCCCACCGCTGCCCATCAAACCACCAGCATGGGGAAGCTCTCGCTCCACTGTGGGGCAACAGGAAAGGCAGAGAGGCAGGTGCCAAGGGCTGCCGTCGGGGAGCATGGCCTCTCCCTTCCTGCTGCGCTCTGGACCCTCCCCGCTGCCGCAGCACACCACTGCTCCCGCCAGCAGAACAGCCCCGTTCTGCCTCCTGCACGACGGCCACGGGTACTGGGAGGGCTGAAGCAGAACGAACTTCTCCGGTGGGATTACCCCAGTGTACCCAGGCGGGCTGATCAAGCATCCATGAGTGTGCTCGGCAGCGGTCTGCTGAGCAACCGCAAACAATCCCCGCTTATTTTCAATTCTTTTGTGCAACCCTCCACCAAGAATTCCCCCAAATTTATGGGGCTTATTAGCCTATGAGAGAACAGGGATGGATAATTTCCTCCACAGCAGATATCTGGTAGAAAATATCATGGCATAAATAGGTGGCACGGCTGTCTGATCAGAGATGACCTTCTAGTCCTTCAGATGCCTAAGCTGGCCCTGAGAGCTTTCCACTCCAGCAGGAATTAGGGAGCTCTCAGGGGCTTTCTCTGCCACATCACGGCAGGGACTAAAAACCACTGCCGCTGGCGATGGGGAGCAGAAATCAAAGTGCCAGCAACCAGCCCCAGGCTGAAGCCCCGAGTGCAGCTCGGACACTGCAGGACAGGGACGGGCTGTGACCCACAGCCGGGGACTCCGTCCCTGACTGCGATCAGGGCAAGGCTGGTACCACGAGCAGAGAGCGTGGGGGAGGATGGGAGCTGGTGGGGAAGCGGCAGCAGAGCAGTGACAAACAAGGACACAAGAGGTCCTACAGGCAGAAAGTCTTCCTTATTTTGCATGCTGATCGGATGTTAGTATAAACAAGGCTTAAACCATTTCTTGTCAGCTTGTGAAGGCAATACAGTATTAACAGGGCATCAGTGGCGGTGTGCACAGACGTATGAAATATTCACCAGCATCACAGGGGAATCAACCGCTCTGGCGCTGCCATCCATATGTACTTACCTTCCCCTGGTAAGTTCATTTTGCTGCTAGCTGAACTTCATGCTGAAACACAGGTGGCTGTGAAAATACCTAATGGGAAAGAAAAGCCACAATGTCGATTTGTTTATTTAACACAGACATCTGCATACGTGGTGACCGAGCGATGTTCTCCTCCTTGGCAACTTCCCCTGCTGCCTGCACCCCTGCCGCCCACAGCCCCCCTCCGAGCCCAGGGGAAAGGTGGTCCTGGCTCACGGGCAGCACGGGCGGCCAGATGCGGCATGCCTGAGACTCAGCCATCCACCCCAAGGCACTGCTCCACCACGGCGGCATTCGCAGGGCTGAGCCAGAGGAAGAAACCAAGGGAAGCAGGAAGGTGGCTGCTCTTTTAGGAAATGAAGCCTCCTGGAAGGGAGAAGCCGCAGGGGGACAGGAGCAGCTGAGATGTTTAAAACCCAGGGCATGACAGTCCAAACATGGCACGCTTCCATTGCACACAAGTGACCGGCACAACAGCCTGTCCCAGAGGAAGCAGCTCCAGACTCGCCTGCCACAGGCTTTGGTACAAATGCTGAGATCAGGCACCAGTCAGACTATAGTCAGGGTCCCCAAACCAGTTACAGCAAAAGGAGAGGGGGCCCAGAGGACTCTCCAGGTCTGGCAGGTCATGCTCTTGTCTCCAGGCGGGGGCACAGGGATGCCAACCTCTGCACTAGGAGCTGCCCACGCTGCCAGGATCTCCCCGGCTGCAGCCCGAGGAACAAACCTCTCTCCAGCCTCACCACCCACCAAGGCAGCAGCGTCGGCCCCTCGCGGCATGCAAACCCCACCAGGTTGGGAACCAAAACCCGTGTGTCAGCCCAAATGCCAGCTTTCCCACAAGGACATGACACCTGCGCCCACGAGGACTGCACCCATCCTGGGGAGCCCAGCAGCCGCCTACACTGCCTTGGCTGAGGCTCTCCTGCAAGCGCAGGGCATCCCAGTGACAGCGTGCCTGTGCAGGGGTCCTGCCCGCATCCCGCCAGCGGTACGACAGCCGTGTTCCTGTGGGACACCCTCCTCTAGGCACGGGAGGGAAGCGGCAGGGGGTACCCGTCCCAGCAGGGCTGCAGCTTTCCAAGCAAAGCCACTGTCCAGAGGGCTGTGCTGCAGCGGAGCACCCCGAGGGGCCAGGACCCGGTGGACAGGCGGGATGGCACCCTGCTCCGAGGTTCACAGTGTGTATGTGGGACCACAGGCTCATCGGGGGGGCACTGCAGCTGGGCCCTTCCCACAGTCAGCTCCCCCTTGATGCACAACGGCATTGCAGCCTTGGAGGATGTTTTTGAGAACACTTCAAGTGCAGACACTAATTGTTATTCCAGCCACCCAAGAGTCTCCTCCTCTCCTGCCCAGCTGCCATCGAATGTCACGCAGCCCCCTCCACTTTAGCACTAATTAGACACCAGAGGGAAACTCCACCCAGCATGAACTTTGCAAAAGCTTATCCGCAGTGCATGCATTGCCTTCCTTCCCTGCAAGGCTTTCTGCTCATCCCTGTCCTGGCCTTCATCGACCATGGGATTTCAGGTCCGGACAAGGCTGCAGGTCTGCGGAGCAGCAGCCGCATCCCTGGATGTACTTCTGCAGTGCCATGAATGATCTGGTGTGTGGAGCAGCGGCAGTTTAACAGCCCGGCCCCGAGACACCCTGCTCCGGAAACAGCTCCAGCTCTTGCCCATGCACAGACAGACACACAGACACACACACGCTTGCGGACTTCCTTCCTGATGCCTCCCACTGCAGCGCGGGGCCATGCAGCATGCCGCTGCTGCGCCAGCCGGGAGGACACTGTGGTCGAGTGAGCACCAACAGCGAGCACCAACTGACTGCAGACTGCAGCCTCCACGTCCCCCTTCACCTGCTGTTGTGAAACCGGCAAACCACCACCACTGCCGGAGAGCAGCCCGGCGTGCCGGCACAACGCGGAATCAGTGCAGCTGGGGCCTCCAGAGCAAGGGAGCCGTGCACCATCTGTAGTGATGAAGCAATGTCTCAAGTCCATTTTTTAAAGCAGCAAAGTGCTACAAACAGACAACAAAACCAGTTTCTACGAGAAGCTCAATATCATCAAGAAAAGCATTTTTCTTCAAACCATTCCCAGAAATGATTGCTGTTAACTACAACTTCCCCAGAAGACATAGGTGTGGCCTGGAAAATTTTAGTTCAAATTGTTGATGTTTAATAAACAGATGAGGAACTGCAGACGTCTTTGTGGCGGAACAGCAGCAGAAGCTGTGGTCAGCAAGAAATAGCCTAACACATCTAGCTTGCATCTTTACAAATCAGCAAAATTTAATCATTTAATTGATAGTCTCCAGTTCATTCACATGCTGCATGCAACACAAAAATAAACACAGCTTGCCTGAGGGCAACCGCTGCCGACCCAGCGTGAGCTCAGACAAACGGCGCGCCCAGAAGCGCTGTCACCGCCGAAGGCAGGCGTGTTTCTCCTGGTCTCTCCTGGTGGCAACTCATAACGCGCGTTTCAAAACACCCGATGACTCCAAGGCATCTCCCTTAGCAGGACAGAGATGCTCACATCCTGAGAGGCAGCAGCAAACAGGTCCAGCGAACCCCAGGAGAGGGAAGCTGGGAAGAGCCAGCAGGGGCCGAGGGCGAGGAGCAGGAAGGGACGGGCTGCTGGCACTCAGATGCACAGGGAGTTTCTCCATCCCAGTTTCAAAGCAGCCCAAGAGAAAGCTGATCAACAAATTTTACAACATTCACCAAGAGGTCAACGAGCAGCTCTAGAAAGCAGCAAGCACGGCGCGAGCACCAATCTCTGCTTGCTGCTGCATGCCCACGGAGGCAGCCAAGGGGACGGCAGAGGTTGAGGTTCACCGAAGTGCAGCGTCAGCCCCATTGCACAACCCGTGGCTCATGCCCATCCGCCCCCAGCACAGCAAGGATCCATCCCTGCAGAGACGGCCAACCTGTGGGAGCAGGGTCCAGCCTACACTGCGGTTTGCTGCCCACCCCAATCGATACTGCAGCCGCTTGCAGCAGAACAGGAGCTCTGTACAAACCTCTGCTGGAGGTGAGCAACGGCCTGAGGCTCCGGGAGGTGAGAGAAGAGCCCACTTTTACGTGCATGAAATTAAGCTGTAGCTGGCACCTACAGCACTCAAAAACAGAAGATGCTTTCAGGCCACCAAGTGGAGAGAACAGCAACACTGACAGCAGAACAGTTCTTGCTTATTAAAGCCAAAGATGCACTGCAGGCCACAAACCCAGACGTATCAGAATCAGAACCCAAACCCAGTAAAAATACATGGATTTTAGAGCACTTCAGGGTTATGCGTCCCTTTGAAAATCCCCAAATAGAACAAAAAGCATTGTGGTTTGCATTTGCACTGCTGACATCATCCCAAGTAAAACTGGAAGAAATAGTCAAGAACGGGTGTTTAAGTGCACATCTCAGCACCCAAACCACAAGGTGGGTGTTTAAGCTTGCATCTTAGCACCCAGTTGGCTCAGCTCACCTCCACAAGAGCTGCAGGGCACGCTGACACTGCTGCACTTACAGGTCCTGCCCCATTTCCTTTCAGTTGAGCGATCTCAACACGATGTACCAGCCAGAGTCCCCGCAACAATGCTGGCTCCCAAACATCCGCTCTTCGCCTTCCACTGCGAAAGGCGCTCACCGTCGCTCTGGCAGCTCTGCTCAGATGCTGAGGCCACCCCAGCAGCTGGGCACGAGGGTCCGGCGGCACAGCCCACCACCGCGGCACAGCTCCCGCTCCCGGGCACCACCACAACTACTGCATTCCTGCAGGCCAGAGGTCGCTGGCTTGGACCTGCAGGGGCAAGGAGGTTTCACAAAAGACCATTTGCCAAAGCACAAAGTCCTCCTCTGAGGGGAACACCGGGAAATTTATTTTCACTGCTGAATACCTAGGAAAATAAACTAGCAGAATCTGATGCCCTGAGCATTAAGGCAACATGCACCATCTTCAAATACGGGTTTTCTCACTCAGAAAATCCTGCAAGGTGGAAGCCCCGAGCACCCCAGCACACCATCCCAGGAGAGCCTGGCCAGGATGCATGCACAGCACGCCAGCCTGCTTTAACAGGCTCTAAATCACATCAACAAAGAATTGACAGACATTTCGCAGCACAAACGTACTGTTTATTTATTGCCTCGAGGCTGTTATGATTAAAAAAACATTTTATTATCCTGCTCAGTGCTACAATGTTCCAGAAATAATAAAAATCCCACCAATTTACAGCATCTTCACCCTGCCTGCCTCTCGTTCCAAGCACAGCAATGGCATTTTATCGTCCGGCGATGGAAACCACAGCATCCATTTCTGCCAACCTCTCTGTAAGGCAACAGCCTTTCTCTCAGACTGGCTTCTTAATTATGAAACACCCTACATGAAAGCTGCTGGCTGGACGTGGTGATGGAGACACCCACCCCAGCGACCTGGCACAAGTCACCGTTCCCACCGCGCCCCAGCAAAGCTGCGGCAAAGCCAGGAGGAAAGGGGCTCGCCACGTCCCCCTCTTGGCTCAAGGAGCAGGGTCAGGAGGCACAGCTGCCGCTGGAAGGACAGAGCCGAATGAGGGGGCACGGGCAGGGAAGGGACACCCACCCGCTGCCCCGTGCTGCGAGGGACAGGCGCCGGAGCAGGGCGGGTGTCTGTGACCCCCCAGCGATGGATGGGGCCACCCAGAAGATGGGCTCGGTCTCTGCTTTGGAAGCGCTGTGCCAAAACAGGACAGGAGCTCTGCGCTTTGGAGGGATGCTTCAACCCGCAGCTCCAATTCACAGAGCTTTACCTTTTCTTAATTACTCTGCAGTTGCTGCCTCAGGGGGACAAAGGCAAAGCCAGCGCGGGCGCCGCTGCAGGACCTGCACGAACGGTGACAGACAGACAGACACACTCCCATGCTCGCTCACCTCGCGCCCTGACCCGTGGGACGAGGGGGCTCTCGGGAAGCACAGAGCTGTTCCCCGCTCCTCCGACCGGGGTCCCGCCAACTCCCACCCCTGGCCCAGGGTAGGTCCCGGGAACCCCGCCAGAACTCCCCAGAGGGGCACAGGGAACACTGCAGAGAGGAGCCGGAGTTTGCAGCCTCCGCATTAACTCGCTACGCTCGGTGCAAACACGACTCTTCCCTCCCAAAACTGAGCAAAGATTCCCCACATGAATGTAGGTGGTCAGAGCCCGCCATAGAACAGGGAGAAAAAGCAGTCAAAGGAACTGCTAGAAAAAACACTAAGTATCTTCAAAAAAATTTTCCAAATCCACATGCCAAACCGTAAGTCTCAACAAGCTCCACTCTTGCACGCACAAAGATCAGGAATTGCAAATAAAAGGTTGTTTCTACAAGAGAAACCCCAAAACCTCAAATTTGCTTAAGAAACAAAATCAAAATATTTTACTTCCCTAGGCATCTCAACACCAGGCATCCCCAGAGCTGAAGGCACAGACTGAGAAGGTAACATGGACAGAGGGGCATGCCTTGGGCAGCGAGGGGAAGAAATGCCGCGGGCAGCTGTGCTTTGGCAGCGGTGCCCCATCTCCGCGCTCAGACTGGCCCCGGGATCTCCACTGTGGCCCAGCCAGGCTCGGCATGTCGCCTGCCACGAGGCCCAGCGTTTGGCATCTTCACAAAGCCAGTAATTTTGGGAAGGGCACAGAGTGCTGCCCAGCACCGACTTCAGCAATGCGTGAATACGTGGCCTCCCACTTGACTTGGTGCAAAGCCCGTCTGCCTGCACAGCCCCCAGAGAGGACGTACAACCACCTCCCACCAAGCCCCAGTGCGCGAGAAGCTCTCCTCGTGAACCATGCATAGAAAAAAAGGAAATGGGTCCCTCCAAGACATGCTGCTCGGTGCATGGCGTGACTGACCCGTAACTCGAGTGACCCTGAACAACACATCCGAGTGCTTCACGGCTTGGTTCCTGTCTTCAGAAGCCCAGCTGTAAGCTCTGGGTCCTCTGCGGTCATTTACATCTGCAAATGCTGGGCCACTGAGGGCTGCATGCTGTCCTTCCTCTGCCTGCCACCTGACCCCGCTGGCCTGCAGCCAGCTGTGAGCACAGCTGCCCAGCGGAGCAGGGGGGCCGGGTGCTCTCCCACCCCCATTACAGCACGTCTGGGCACAGCCACTGCCAGAAGCGGTCACTCACGCTGCAGGATCCAACCCCAGCACCGAGCAGGAACAGGAGCACTGGAAAAACCCCAGCTGCTTCTCCCTGCCCCGCTACAGCACTCTGCGACTGCAGCGGCTCCGGAGCTGATGAGCCGGTGGTCATTTCTCCACGGAGAAGCACCTTGACACTGCAGCCACTTGTGAATTCCCCAGTCTCAGTTTGGGCTCACTCACCTGGAAACGTGCGATGGGAACTGGCCGCTTGCTTAACTTCCGAGCGCTGTGGATTGAGCAACCCTCTGCTGCTATCAGGGGTTCGTGTTTGCAGACCCCGCAAAGGGGAGAGGGGCTCGGTGCAGCTCCTCGACTGGACCTCGCACACGCTGCACGGCTCCTACGGGCAGGGCCAGCCCCAGGCAGCATCGCCCAGCCCCAGGCTGCATCGCATCGCCCAGCCTGCGCTCCTGCCTGCACCCCCACGGCGAGGCCAGCACAAAAGGATGGACTGGGGATGAAAAAGGGGGGG
>VZTV01079255.1:28282-40685 GCA_013400875.1 Anhinga rufa
CCACCGAGCCCCGGGGCGCGGCTTGCGGGCGGCCCCCGCAGCCCTGCAGTCATCACTGCAATCACTGCGAGCGCTAATTAGCACAGTGCGAGCGCAGGAAAACGGCACCGGAGCGGCTCCACCGGGAGGGAGGGCCGAGGAGGGAGAGGGAGCGCGGGGGGCGGACAGCGTCCAGGCTTAAAAAGACCTCTTTGGAAGTGAATTGGGCTGTGACTGGCTGCAATACGTGCTGCTAGTTATTTACCGCTGAGGTGCAGCNCCTCTGCATGCTGCTCACAGACCGGCCCGTACCCAGCGGCAGGGCCCCCTGAGCCCCCCGCTGCCCCCCGCCCCGCGGGCCCGGAGGGAGCCGGGACCCCCCGCAGTCCGACCGCTCTCGGGGTGCCCTGAGCCCCCCACCCGCGAGAGACCCCACGGGGGCTGCTGAGGCCAGGCTGGAGGAGCCTCCTGCCGCCGCCTCTCCCGTGCACGCTCCTGCTTTCACGGGGGTCTCGCTTGTCCCCGCTGCAGCGTGGGAGGGGAGGGTGTCCTGCCCGAGAGGGCTTCCCCTGGGAAAACCACCCTACGCACATCCCCCCCAGCTTCCAGCATGGGGCTGGAGCAGGACGGAAAGGCAGAACTGACGCAGAGCGTCCCACGGCCACGCTCACGCGCCACCAACTCCCGAGCAGCTCTAGACTTCTGGTTTTTTTTTTAATTTGCCTCACAAGGTAAAGTACATCCAGGGAATGTGCAATGTACAATGTACAAGGAAAGTGCTCAGCAGGGGAGGCGGGGGTGCCCCGCAGGGCCCGGGACGCGTAGCTAGCAGGCAGCACGCTCAGTTGGAGGGTGCGTCGGGGGTGACAAAGGTGCCCTTCTGGTCCCACTGCATGTCCCGGATGCGGCGGATGGACTGGATCTGGGGCTGGAAGGCACACCACTCGTTCCAGTGTCGGAATTCTCCGGTCTCAAAGAGGTACTGGTAGCCTCTGTAGCCAGGGTACTGGTACCCGACCCAGCTGCAGGGAAAGCAAACAGAGGGCACCTGAGCGGGGTCAGCCGCTGCAGGTAGCGGTGACACGGCCGGCACGCTCTTGGGAAGCCGGCAGAGCCCCCTGCCTCCCATGCGCTGGGTGCAACCCCCTGGGTGATTGGCTACACCACCGAAACCAGCCGTTCGGCATTTCCTGGCCGCCCGAGAGCCCCGTGCGGGTGCTCAGGCTCAGCGGGCAGCAAGCCAGGGCATGGGGGAGGACGGGGAGCCTGGCAGGAGGCAGCCACTGCCACGGCTCGGCTTACGTTCCACTGGGCACCTGCACGCTGCCCACACGGTCGCAGAAGCCGTAAGCCCAGAGGCTGGGCACGTCGTCCTCCTGGATTTCCATCTTGTTGCCCTTGAAGTCAGCAGATTCGTACAGGGAGATTTTGTGGTCCTCAGCCTCCTGGGGAAGACAGAGGGAGAGCGCCGGGTCGTGCAGCCGAAGCCCTGGAGCTTGCTGCAGCAAGGCATCGAGCAGCACAGACCCAGCCCTGGCCAGAGCCCGCTGGGTGCTTTCTGCTCCGGGACCACTCACCATTTTGATGGGACGCATGGACATGAAGCAGTCGCTCCGGTAGCTGCTAGACCAGGTGTCCCAGCGAGGGTACTCGCCCTTCTCCAGGATGAACATCTCCCCGCGCATGTTGGCCTGCTCGTAGGCCACCCAGCTGGGGAGAGGGGTGGGACAAGACAGCAGGTCAGATGCCACCTAACAGCTCCTATCCTGCTCTGCCAGCCTGCGGGGCGCTGGAGCCAGGCTCCCAGCACCCGAATAGGCTGCGGGTCTCAGGGCTGGTCCCACCATCCTGCTCCCACCTTTCTCAGAGCACAGGCACGGAGGCATGCACGGAGCTGGCAGCTCCATGAAGCACTGCGCCCGCAGGCGCCCGCCGAGCGCTCACTGGTGCACGCGTCCAAGGCTGGCAGCAGGCACCAGTGTGCCCGCAGTGCTCCCCCTCCTCAGCCTGGGGAGCAGCAGGACCCTGGGGCAGCTGGCGAGCCCTGCATGCTGGAGACTCATCCTTGCGTCATCTCAGGACTTTGACTGTTTTCCTTCTTGCGCTATCGAGCCCGGGCCAGGGCTGCCCAGGCTGTCTAATCCTGGCACGCTTGCATGCTTCACTGCACCAGCTTCAGCCAGCTCTGGCATTCATCCCATCATCAGGGTGTGGGCGCTCAGGATTTGTTCAGCTGCAATGTCACCTCTTTAGCAATGCCACAAGGTGCTGCTGTGCTGCGAATGTCACAGTCTCAGGGCTCCAAAAGCCCTCCATGCCAGAACAGCCTTCCATTTGCTGCTTCCCGTTTCCCTGCAAAACGGGGCTATTTCTGCAGATGCCAAGAGGTATTTTCCTAGTGGCAGGAGACGTTTGAGTGCCTCAGGCAGTGTGACTTTGATTTCTAAGGCAGAGCTTGGTTGATTTTGCTTTTGTCTTTCCCTAAGTAAATTTTTGGGCACAGACTCACCAGTGACTCTCAAGCAGACTGAGGATTTAGGACCCCAATGACACTTGAATACTCTGTTCTCCAAGTTTCACCCTTACTATATCTAGAGCAGCTTCCCAGGCGTCACACCTGAGCTCTGTTGGGGCTGCTCCGTCCCCCTTTAGTTTCAAGAGGAGTTGGATATTCTGGGTTCCAATAAAAAAGTTGTCATCAGTGCTACACGGTGTCATTCACGGTGACCACAGGTCACCTTGCCCCGTCCCTCAAGGCTGCCATCGAGGCAAGCCGTGTCCCTTGCATCCTCCCCGCAGCACTGCCAGCCCCCACCGGCTGTCCCACCGCTGCCAGGCTGCCTTCCCTGGGCACGGCGTTTCCAGCTGGGCACGGCAGTGGTGAGATGTTCTTTCAACACAAAGATCATCTGTCTGTGCAGTTATCATCTAGTTTGGCAATCATTTTTGTCCCTGCCTGTGTCGACTGTTCCCGTGGATTTCAGACCTTCCCAGCCCCTTTATCGCTGCTCAGCTGCCAGGGCGCAGGCAGGCGTGCGGGGCTGCCTGCCTGCCCTCCCCTGCCCGCTTCAGCCTTGTCTCTGCAGCGGCCCTGGCCATCAGACTAGTCCAAAGCACCTGCCTTGTTTCACAGTGGCTTCTCCAAAATCTACAGGTCTCTTGCATTTCATAGACAGCCTCAGGTAACAGATCTGATGGACACCTTTCCTCAGCCTTTGGCTTTACCTCTAGTGCCCTTTGCTTTACACATGGCTCTGGTGTCCTTCCCACCTGCCCAGGCCGTCCTGCTCTCCTCAAAGGAGGCCTGGGGTCCCCAGCTCTGCTCCTGCACTGGCTCTGCTCTGCTCTCTGCCTGGGCTGCAGGGAAATGCCCCTGCACGTCACGCTGTACCCCAGCACTGCATCACCACCTCCCCGGGGCATCCCCAGGGACACCGTCCTCTCCGTGGCTGGGGACACTTACGGTCCAGAGGTGACAATGACGCTGCGCACCCGGTCGAAGCCACGGTCTCCCAGGTTCTGGCACTCAGTGGTGAACTCCATCTGCCTGCCCTGGAAGTTCTCCTGGTCAAAGACGGTGATCTGGGGGCAGAGGGAAAGGGTTGGATGGCAACCTGCATGCTCAGGGAGGGCAGGGTGGTGCTGCGTGTCCCTGCACGGACCCTGCATGCACAAACCCACTGCCCCACATGTACCCCTCGGCTCTCCAGGGCTTCCTGCAACTTTTCAGGTCTGGTGCCTTGGCAAGCTGAGCTGGGCTCTGTGCATGAGCAGCCCCATCCCAACACAGGTTAAGCACAGGAAGGTCCCCTCCTGTCAGTCATCCCTGCTCCCAGCCAGCCTCATCCTGCCCCCAGTTTTGCTGCTGCAAAGCCACGTCTCCCTGTGCTGGTGCCCACATCAGGCCTCAGCCAGGCTGGGAAGGACCTGCTTTACCAGGAGCTGCATCCACACCATGGCTTTCGCTGCCTGGCATGTGCAGAAGTGTCACCAGAGCCCTCACATTGCTGGCCCCTTGTCCCCAGCCCCACTGCAGCACCTCCACGGCACGCTGACCTGGCGTCACCGTGGTGTTTCGGTGCTGGCCCTGTCACCCGCAGCTGCCTCCTCCACCCCCCCGCAGCACTGCAGGACCCCTGCATGCGGAGGGTGACCAGAGGGAGCAGGTGGCAGCCCTGACGCCATGACCGGGGGAAGAGCATTTCCAAAGCCCGCGGTCGCCAATGAGCTGTCCCAGCCAAGGGGCACCCAGAGCATCTCTCCTGCAGCAGCCCTGCAAGCGGCTGCTCGAATCCTCCACCTAGAGAGCTGCTGCCCAGGAGAGACACAGCGGGGAAGGACGGCATCATCTACGCTCTCCTCCTGCTCTTGGAGGAGGGTCCTTCCCCTGGGCTGCCTGCACTCTCCTGCTGACTGCCCCAGAGATGCTGCTACCGTCCCTCACCCCCAGACCGCATGCCTGCATGTGGGGAGCAGCCGAGCTTACCCTGAAGGCTTCTGTGGCGGGCTCCTCGCCCTTGCTGTTTGTGACGGGAGCAGGGTCAAAGGATGGAGCTGCCGCTGGGGCCGCCTTCTCCCTCTCCTCTGCAGCCTGGCCGGGAGCAGCGGGTTTTGTGGTCTCAGACATCACGGTGTTGGCTCGAGTCTGGGACAGGGCACCAGGCAGAGATGCCAGCAGCAGGTTAGAGGGGATGCGTGGCCGTGGGCACCCACCGCCTGCCCCGGCCCTCGCCCTGCCCCAGGGTGGTTGCATTGGGACTGGGGGGCTCAGCAACAGGGTGGGTGGCTGAGGCCAAGAGAGGAGCTGCCGCGAGGTTCTCCAGGCGGGCACAGGCAGCGGGGTCCTGCCTTCACCAGGAGAACCATGGGAGGTCCCGGGTGCCCACACTCTCCTTCTGTGGTCAGGAGAGCCCTGAGCATGGTCCCACCACTGCAGGGGTGCCCAGGGCAGCCCCAAACACTGGTGCCCAGCCACTCCCTGCTCTCCCCAGCTGGGCTGGGGCCTGATGCTGCACCGGGTGCTGGGGTCGTCCTGCACGGGGTATGCCTGGGAGCCCGGCTGGGCAGCAGGGCAGCATGTGAGGGGGTGAGAAAGGGACAGCCCAGTTTGCATGAGGCTCCCTGGTGGGCACCCTACCAGTGGCCCCACAGGTAAGTGTCACCAGCGGCTGCCAGGGGAGCAGAGGGCAGTGGGATACTGAGCACCGGGGTGCTCCGAGACGTGGTGGCTACAGCGGTGGTCACGGCTGAGACCCTGCGTTTCCCTCTTCCCCCCTCGGGTCCGGCTGCAGTCCGGTGCCCGGGGACTTTGTCCTCTTACCTGGGCAGCTGCTGCTTCTTGTTGGAGTGAGCGGGCTCGCGTTTTGGGGTGCAGCGAGGCCCCCACTTTATAGCCTGGCAAGGGCAGACCCCCGGGCAGGCGCACAAAGGAACTGCCAGCTCATCAGTGTCTGTGCGGCCGCCCAGTCATCACATCCTGCAAAACGCTGGGCGAGCTGGAAGCCTCTCCCCAGCCCCGTGCCCAGCCGCTGAACCCAGCACTTTCCTTTGTGCCCACGGCACAACAGAAGACCTGACCGTGCCACTTTGCAGCGCGCGGCAGCACCCGCTGCCCCACGTGCGGCCGCCCCAACAGGGCATATATAGCCCTCATGCGGCCTGGCCGGTGCCGGCACGCCGCCCTCCCCTGCCCACCGCCCCTGGTGCCAGACCCACACGGGCACCCAGCTCCAGTGCCACTGCAGCTGGGGAGGGTGCACCAGCCCTGGGCCCCATGGCTGCATGGTGCCCAGCCCTATGGCTGCATGGTGCTCATTTCTCCCCTCTAAACACTAAATCTCTTGCTTTAAACATCACTCCATACCCATAAACACCTGAGTGCGCTGCCCTGAAGATGCCAGTATGCAAGACTTAAAAGTTTTGAAAGGCTTCAAGAGTTGGTTTTTTTTCCAAATGGCTTGTAATCAAAGCTGACACTTTCCAAACCATCTCAGTCCCTGAAAATGCTGTTCTCCTTTGAGGATGTCCTTGCTTTCTGCAGCCACTGGCTGGTTTTTAGCCCATTTAACCTGTGCTGCGCTGATTCTATACCATCCCTAGTTTTGCTGTCACCACACTGCACAGTACCAAGTCCCATGTGGGGTTTCGGTGCATCAGTGCTGTCTCTGACGGCAGGCAGAGGGGGCCGTGGGGTGGCTGGCTGGGGACACACTGGGCACCCGTCCCTCCTGCGGCTCAGTCTGTGGCGCCATGTCTCCTGCACCCCATGGCTGCTCTCCGCACCAGGAGGCACTTCAGGGGAACCTTCCCCTGACCCCCACCGAGCCTCCTATCAGCTGCTCTCCCTGTCTGCCTGCTGCGCATCGTCTAAGTACCTCCACACTTTATTTCCTCCCAGTCCTTTCCAATACCCTCAGCCTCCTGCAGCATCCAGCACCAGCACTCCTGGGCTGGTTCTTCATCACTGGCAGCAGTAAGTCACTCAAGGCTGCACGTTCAGAAAGCTCAGAGCCCTCAGTTTTGCCGTCATCTTCCATTCCCCTCAAGTGTATAGTGTCAACCAGCAGCGGTGGGATCCAGCTGCACCCTCTGGGCTATTGTCCAAAATTCCAAACAAAAAGCATTTATTGATCCCTTCTTCTTTTCCTGTGGTTTTATGGCAGGCTGTGCTGGGTGTGGGTGCTGCTGCCCCATTTCTCCTGGGCATTCCCCACAGTCTGGTCTCTCACCTTGACACTGGCCATCGATGGCTTTCGATTTGCATTAATTTTCATGTTTGTTAGACAGATTTCTATTTTAAGCTGCATTCTCTTCCTCTTGGAGCCAGGGTGGGTTTTCTGACTGTGCTGCCTCGCCTGTGGCTCCTGGGTATTAATTAGCAGGTCTTACCCACCCCCCAGCTTCTGCTGCCCTGCTCCTGGCTCCGCTTTCCCTCACAGCTCCCAGCACCTCTGGACTCAGGCACTGGAAAACCGTGCTCAGAGGGACCGAGCTCTGCTCCTGATGCGTGCTCCATGTTGCTTTGGCTGTTACTCTGAGGACTCAGCAGCATGGTGATTTTCCCTGAGATGGTGCAGTGGAAGGGCTGACAGCAGGGATCTGTCCTCAGCGGTTCCTGAGCCCCCAGACACAAAATCTCTGCCCTCCCCACTGAGCACCCCTGCCGCTGACTGCAGGCACTTTGGAAAGCCCCTCGCTGCACTGTCCTGTCCTGCCCTGGCCCCTTGCTTGCACCGTCCCGCCCCAGCACAGAGGGGCATGCGGGATGCACAGCTCAGCCACAGCCCAAGCCTCATCCCCCGTGCAGATGGCTGGAGCTGACCCAGCTCGGCCCCAGCAGGCACAGGCATGGGTGCATACCCAGCATGAGGGGTTTGTTCTGCCCGGTGAGCCCTGCTGCATGTAGAGCTCCTGCTGCTGTGTCCCCTGCCCAGCTCTGAGCGGCACCGTGGGTGCACCCAGTCGCAGCCTGGGCTCCACACGACCACGTCCCAGTAGCAGGGCACATCGCAGAGAGAGAGCGAGCTGCGGTCACCGTGCTGGTGGCCAGCAACAAGCTGAGTTTAGCTCAGGCCACAGTGAGAGGCTGAGGGCAACTTGTGCCAAACATACATTTGCTGGGGGCTGCAGATGTTGGGGACAGCCAGCGCAGCCCCACTGCAGCCAGGAGCAGCCAGTCGCATGTGAGCCCCCCCGGCTGCCGTGCTTGCCTGCTCTGCCTCCCCCGCCGTGCCCAGGGCTGCCAGGGCTGTGGCTGCACATAGGAGGATGCTCCAGCTCAGCCACCTGGCAGTTTCCTGGCAAATGCTGTCCTGGGAACACAGGTTTTGCCACCTGGCCCAACAGCCTCCTTTCGCTGTTGCCCCACTGCTCCCCTCTCTGACAGGCAGGCTGTGTGGGTGCCTCTGCAAGGTGCCCAGCCCTCAGAGCCCTGCATGCTCCCAGCATGACCCCGGGACGATTTGGGGGTGGGGGGGTCACTGTGAGCAAAGCTTGAAGGTATTTAGGTACCCAAAGTGTAGATGCAGTGGGCTCTTTCCAGGTCCCTGCACACAGAGGCAGGAGGCTGCTGCAGCGCTTCCTAAGTCTTGATCTGCATCTTTAGTCCCTCTAATGCCTTGCAAACCTGCTCCTTGCTTTCCTGTGCCCCCAGTCCCCGCTCGTTACAATGCTCCATGGTTGCTGTGTGCTCAACCTGCAAAAATGCTGCCCTGGCTTTTGGGGAGAGCTGCTCTGCCCTACCAAGGAGAGCAAGCACTGCCGCAAGTGGAGACACGTCTTCTCTCCTACTTCCCAGAAATGCAAGTGATAAAACCTCCACACATGCCCAGCCTAGGCACCGGGGGCAGGCAGTGCTGCCCACGGGCAGGAGGAGCACTGCCAGAACTGGGAGGCATGGTCCCAGCCCAGCAGCACACTGGGGCAGGGCATGAGGCAGGCGCGCCAGCAGACCCCAGGGGTGATGCCCCAGCTCCGGACCTGCGGGGCTGGGGGTCAGAGCCTGTGCCTGGTGGGCCGGGGGAGCGGGAGCTGTGGCGTCCCGGCTCATCAGCTTCTCTGCAGTGTCGCCTTTGTTCTGCCCGGTCCCTCCTCCCCGCCATGTGCTGAGTTAGAGGTTTCAATAATGCTCTTCTGGGCTCTGTCTCTATCCAGAGGCTATAAAAACCCAGCTGGAGGGCTGCTGGGCATGTCACCTCCCCTGGCACCAGCGCCTCACCCCAGGTAAGCGCGGGAGCCTGGCAGCAGCTGCCCCTGCCCCGCATGACTGGGTCCTAGGAGTAGAGCAGTTGCGGGGATGTGTGGAGGAGGATCAGAGAGCTGGGGCTGGACCTCGGTCTGCAAGCATGACCTGGCTGGGGGCTGCGGGGTCCTGCAGCCAGGGCGCGAGACAAGGGCAGCTGCCATGGACAGGCTGTGGCACCGCTCTGCTGTCACACGCCTCGGCACGGGGGAACGGTGCGGGGGGATCAGGCCGTGGCAGCAGAGCAGGGTGCTGCTCCTCAGCGTGGGCACACGGCCACCTCTGCATCGCTCCTGGCTCAGCGCTGCCCTGGCTGCAGCCCTGGGTGCTGGCCCTGCCTGTTTGTGGTGAGCATCCGGACCCACGGGGCTGCCTGTGCCAGGGCTGCCTGCACAGGGGCTTTGGCACCGGGATATGCCTGCAGGAGGAGGAGTCTCCCTGGGCATGGGGAGCTGTGGGCAGCCCCGTGCACAGGCGGGCAGCGTGCTCACCCCACTGCGGTGCTGTGCCGTGTGCTGTCAGGATGGCTGCCAGGGCTGCAGCTGCCCTGCCAGACACCCACCGCCCCACATGGCCTGGATAGCAGCCCTGGGTGGGCTGGGAGAGCCCTGGCCTGTGCTCTGCGCCTGCTCTGGTGTGGACCCACTCCATCACTGCGTCCCACGCCGCTGGTGAAGGGATGTGCACAGGCTCCCGAGGGTAGTTTCATCTGGGCAGAGGCTGGAGTGAGCCCCACAGAGCAGAGCAGGCAGCTGCAGGCTCCTGCCTCCACCTGCCTGCACTGCCCATGCAATGCATGGCCTGAAGCCCAGTCCCAGGACGTGGGAGTCCCAGGGAAGGGCCAAGCCCCCAGTGCAGGGCTGGTGGGTCTGGCCAGGGCTGCAGCAGCGAGGCCAGGCTCATGGGGGCCAGCACCAGGCTCTGGGCAGGCTTTAACAGTCCCGTTCCCCTGTGCTCCAGTAGAGCCACCATGACACACCGCTGCAGGAGATCCTCCGGTCTCTGGAAGGTACGGGAACCTGGGGAGGACCGGTGATGCAGCCTGAGCCCTGTGAACACCCAGGCATGGGGGTGCAGTGTCTCCCTGGGGCCTCTGTACCCGTGGAGCCCCCTGACCCACTCCGTCCTCCGCAGATCGTGGTGTGGGATGAGGCTTTCTTCCAGGGCAAGAAGCACGAGTTCACCAGCGACTGCTACAGCACCCCAGAGCACGGCTTCAGCACCGTCCGCTCCTGCAAGATAGAGAGTGGGGCGTGAGTGGGGGTCACAGGGGGCTGCCACCCCATGGTGCTGTGGGACCCCACGGATGGAGGGGGGTTGGAGGATGGAGATCTTCAGTGCCTTTTGCCACCCGAGCCATGGGGCTGCCTCCTCCAGGGAACAGCCTCATCCCTGCAGGGTACAGCAGGCTCTGCCCTGGGTGTGAGCAGGGTGGTGGGTGCCACGGGGGTCTCACCCCCCTCCCACCCCGGCAGGTGGGCAGGCTTCGAGCACTGTGGCTTCCAGGGGCAGCAGTTTGTGCTGGAGCGTGGCGAATACCCGTGCTGGGAGGCGTGGAGCGGCAGCAACGCCTACCACGTGGAGAGGCTGTGCTCCTTCCGCCCCATCGCCTGTGCTGTGAGTGCCCCCGCCTTGGCTCCCTGCCACGGGGCTGGCCCCCGGAGCCCACCACGGGCCGCTGGCCAGGGGGCCGGGCAGGGCAGCTGTGCCAACACCGTGCCCCTCTCGGTGGCAGGACCATGGGCGCAGCAGGCTGATGATCTTTGAGCAGGAGAACTTCCAGGGCCGGCGCGGGGAGCTGAGCGATGACTGCCCCTCGCTACCTGCCCTGGGCTGGGGCAGCAACGCCGTGGGCTCCTTCCTCGTCCGTTCTGGCGCGTGAGTACTCCAGGGGCTTGCACCCTGCTGGGACCTGGCACTGGGCGCACACACCGCAGCTGAGGATGCTCTGGCAGCTGCCAGCACCCTGCCCGCTGCCCAGCACCCACAGCACAGGGTGCTTCACGGTGCTGCCAGCCCTGAGCCGCTGCTGCTCTCTGCTCTGTCACAGGTGGGTCTGCTCGCAGTACCCGGGGTACCGGGGCTTCCAGTACCTCCTGGAGAGTGACAGCCGCGGGGGCGAGTACAAGCACGTGCGGGAGTGGGGCTCTCACGCGCAGACGGGCCAGGTCCAGTCCATCCGCAGGGTCCAGCAGTGACCGATGGCACCGGAGCCGCCGGCCACATGCTCTGGATGCTGTCTCTCCCGCGGCGTGGCAGGGGCAAAGCTCAATAAAGGCTCGGTTGTCCAAGGTGGCGCGCTGGCAGTTGGGGAGGGGGTGCCGTGGGGGTGCATGGCCAGGAGTGATGCCATGCCCGAGGGCAGGGCAGGGACTCTGCAGGGGCAAGGATGGGATGGGGATGACGACCATCCTTTCCTGCCCCTGCAGCCAGCACAGGCATCCACATGTCCCCATTGCAGGCAGGCGAAGCCCCTGCCCAGCTCATGTGCAGAGCTGCCGTGCAGTGCGACGGCCTGCTGTCGGCTCCGTTGCCGGACGCGGAGGAGCAGCGGGGTCGGGGCACAGTGGTCAGGCCCAGCGCAGGGGTGAGGAGCCAGGCACTGAGCCAACAGGAACAGCAGTGCAGCCCTTGAGCAGCGCTGCGCATCCCACCGGTGAGGACTGTCTGTCTGTCCCAGCCCTGTGCCAGCCCTGTGCTGGCTCAGGGGCCCCGCAGGACCCACACATCCCCGATGCCCCGCAGATTCCATCCGCTCTGCCAGCACCTGCCTGGGGCTGCAGCTCCAGCAAGGCCTAAGGAGGACACCGTGCGGCCACTGCTGAGCCTCGGCCTTGCTCGGGAGCTGGAAGGAGCTGCAGGACCCAGCAAGCTGCAGCTGCACGCCGTGCACACCCCTGCACCCATGCACACCCCTCTGCATACGCCCCTGTACTCATGCACACACCCCTGCACCCACACCAGCTTGCGGCACCTCCCATGCCCAAAGCAGAGCGGGGAGCCCAGGGCAGAGGCAGGCGAGCCCCTCTGCCCGCAGCGGTACCGCGGACCAGGCCAAGCCGTGTGCTGGCCCTGGAGCGGTGCGGTGACACCGGCCCCGCGTTTGCCCCAGCAGCACGGTGGGCACAGGGAGGGCATGCTCCTCCCTGCCTGGCCCTGGGCTGTCGCTGCAGGAAACCTGGGGCAGTGAGAAGCCGATAAACCATCTTCTTCAGCTAATGAGAAAGCGGTGGTTAACTGAAGCTGGAAATATGATGGGGAAAGGCTGCTCTGGAAACGTTTCTTGTTTCAGAAGAGCTCTGGAGAAAAGGTTTGACGTGATGAAAATGTCCCATTCCTGACATTTGCAGCAGAAAGGACCACCGTCGGAGACAATGCTGCCCAGGAAGGGATTATCTCCGCAGGAAATCGTAATTAAAAATGCAGAATAGAAGAAGAAACAAAAAGTTTTGGGGTGGGCTGAGCGGAACCCTCCTGCTGCCCCAGGACAACGCGCCTGGAGCTGCCAGCCAGCGAGACCTGGAGGAGCGGAGCTCCCACGGCTCCACGGTGGGGGGCCCGCTCCTGGCCAGCCCACCCTGCCCCTGCCCAGCCCCAGAACCCGGCGAGGCCGTGGGGGCCCGGGAGCGGGGCCGGCGAGCAGCCCGGCGCGGGGGGCAGCGGGCGGCGGGACCCGCGGGCCCC